>JBBPRK010001214.1:0-14022 GCA_038093075.1 Boletus patriciae | reverse complement strand
CGAGACGGCTGGAGCGGCATCGGCGGAGAAGTCAGGTGCGTTCCCGCCGTCTCGCGCGCCCGACATGCTCACCCCGTATTTTGCACAGCAGCAACCTCACGTTTTCGCTTTCCCCTGGGTGGTCCTTTGTCGAGACGGAAGGCTGGCGACCCGACCTGATCGCTGCGTGGGCCGTCGACAGTGCCGCTCCGAGCGCGAGCGTGTGCGTGGGTGCCGACGAAGGTATGCGTTCTTTTTGGCTCGCGTTTCTCTCGGTTCTGACGCTTCGCGTACAGACGGTTGGACGTACACCACCGACACGTGGACGCATCCCCGGCCGGACGCACGTCCGTGCGATGGTTGGGTGACCCGTCGACGACGGTGGGTGAGGCGTGTGTACCTCGGGGGTGTGGAGCGGTGACGCTTGCGAGTGCATTGGCGTCGTCGTGTCTCGCGTTTGTATGGTACTCGTTTAGAGGCGTGAATCAATGTCTGTTTTCATTATTGCACGCCCTTTTCGCCCGTTTGGACGGCATAACTTTGAGTGGTCCGGTAACTCATCGAGAGGACATGTGAATCTCACGACGTGACACTGGCAGTGCTGTTCCAGCAGGAAAGGCATTAGCGGACGAGTTCACGCGACTGGCCCTGCCCGTTCGCAACGCGCTCGATTCACCTGGCGCAGATCAGCACGAACGGGTGTTCCATCTCAAACACGACCTGCAGAGATTTGTTGACCCATATTCGCAAATTACCTAGTTTCTCCCGTTTCCCTCTTCCCTCGCTCTTCTCAGACCTCCAACTTCCAAGGCGCAGCCTGTGCCAGTGTCAGTGTGAATATGTATCGCTGTGACGCCCCCGTCATCGGCCCCTCTACTCGACCGCGATCCTGTCCATGTTCCCTTGTAGATCGCACAGGAAGCTGTTCGAGACTCGTTCGACGGCGTTCCACACGCCTTGACTGTGGGCGCAAACTCGAAGAGGGCCTCGGACGTGCCAGTGGCGAGAGAGCCTGAGCCCCGCGCCCTTGCACCCAGTCTGCGATCAGATCGTTTCGCCCATCATGATCGTCGATTTCCACCACGGCTCCGGTCCGTATAGGAGGGGTCAACGGCGTCCCGCTGATCCCTACGTCTCGTTTCTGCACCCCAGCCCCCACCCCGGGCCTGCCAGCGACCGCCCTCATTCGTACTAGACGGCGCGATCCATAGAACTCTGCCACGCAAGGGAAACAAAATATCATCAGAATCGGAATCGGAATCGGTCACGTCGACGCCGTTGGCGAGAGTGAACACCCCTCGGTAGGTACGGACTCGAAACTGGACGGTGGCATTGGCCAGCGCGTCCACGGCCTCGTGACACTCACGCGCGTAGATGGAGCGGGATCCTGTATGTCTAGGGTCGTCGAAGCGTTGTTGGCAAGACCCCGACCGGCATGGTTACAATCCAACGCGTCCGAGCCATCGGGTGTCATTTGAAGGATCCCGACTTTGAAATCGTGTCGCTCTCTGCGTGTCATACGACTGTCGGACGCGTCAACGATGCAGTTCGCCGGGCTCCGTTCTGTGATGGGGGCGATTGCAACTGCTATCAAACATGCTATCCATTGTTTCGCGGACCAAAGGGTATATGACCCGAGATCTTGTACTTACTCGGCCCGGAATACTCGACGACGGAACCAGTGTGTCGTATGTGAGCGCGAGAAAGAAGATTCGATCGTCCCGGTGCACTGATCCGGGCACAAGGGAACTCTGGGTACAGGCGTCTTTGGAGACGACATCGAGTCCTGCGTTTGGGTGTTTGGGTCTTGGTCGAGCACTTGCTTTGTGATACCGTCTTGTTCGTAACACGGTCCGACCGACCGAGTGACGAGGGCGTAGGAGCGTGCCGTTTGATGAGCAGCATGCTGAGGCTGTGTGGGATGAAACCGATTTTGGAGAGGACGGGGAGGGTGAGAAGGCCAATCCAGAGGCCTGCGGATGCTGGTGTGGATACGGATACTGCGTTGGAACTGGAGGGGGGTTGCGCGCGGGCGAGGACCGTCGAGGAATGGAAGGAGGGCAAAAGCGACGGGACAGATGTACTTCCCGCGAACACGACCACACTGCTGACAGCTGTTGGGAGGTGCATGAGGCCCTGCACGAACTCAGTGGACTTGGACTCGCTATTCACGTCGAGTCCCAAACTGCCCGCATCGACGAGTGTATGGCACAAGTGCGTAAAAACGACGTCGAATGCGAGGCTCAGGAAGGACTCCAAGTGTGAATCCAGAGATCGTAAACCCTCTTATGTGGAAGATTTCACGCATCGGTGAAACAACCAGCGTTGATACAACTTGAAGGCGGCGAGATGAAGGATCGTCGAATGTGCGTGGTCGTTTGTGTTGGGGATTGGCCTTTCGTCGACTGTAGTTCCTAATATCCTTTGCGTCCGAATACCACTGCTGGTGTCAGCGACTTGGTGCACCGTGATCGTGTGCTTTGTTACTTATCATTCGTCTTTGTGGTCCCTGACGCGAGGTAAAGGAAAGTGACCACTGGCAGACAACTCATTGATTGGGTCAGGAATCCGGCCCGGGGACACTGTGGATACTGAATCCACTCAATTTCAGTGGAAAATCCAGTGAATCCCCGAATTCATTGGATTTTTCCACTGAAAAAGTGTCCCATTAATTTCAGTGACTCACTGAACATATTTTTCGGTTGATTAATCCAATGATTTTTTTTTTCTGTGTCTCCACTATATGTGAGTAAAAAAAGTGTATCAAAGTGTAGCAAAGTGTAGTAGAGAAATGTAGCAAAAAGAGTAAAAAAGCGTACATAAGTGTAGCAAAGTGTAGTAACAGCAGTCATGATCAAGGATGTAGTCATATATATCCAACTCTAGGTATTGGGTAGGGCCTTGTGGTCTAATGGTTGACGTGTGTGGTTGTTGCCATTTTGGGCAGAGTCATGAGTTCAATCCCTGCTACTCGACATATTTAAAGTGCTCAACATATGATTAGGATTAGGATTACAAGTATTGTAGTAAATAGTAAATAAGTGTATGGTTGGGATTACATTTTTTTTGGCTTTTGGAGACGTACCGTGAAATTCAAGGCAACACAACATGAAAATCAGTAGATAGATCAGTAAAATTCAGTGTAAGATCCACTGAACTTCTGAGTAAATTCGTGCCACTTCAGTGGGTTTTTCTCCGGTGAACTTCACGTACATATTCCTTGCGTGTTAGGTGAATATGCATTGATATTCAGTCAATTTTTACAGTGAAATTAATGGTATCTACTATCCACAGTGGGGAAGGACGCCATGTGGCTTGTAGCTGTTCGGCTCCCACGTCCAGCAAGCCCACAAACCACCTGTTCCCACTCAACGTGCACTCACCACCTTCGCCTATACCACTAATCCAGCCAAAGCATGGGGGAAAATAGGTACGTACACATATTCCCCCCATTCATTATTTCCCGAGGCGTGGCTGAAAGAGGTTCTAGGGCGAAAAACATCATTAAAGGTGGGGTTGTCCCGCTCTGTGTTTCTGCGATTTGACCTTCTTTCAGACATCGAGCTTCGCACTCTAGCGAGGCGCAAATTCTCGCTCACGAAGCAATACTACATCCAGGTTTCCGTAGGTGATACGCTCTGGTCGACGAAGAACGCAAAGGAAAAAAATAATTGCACCTCTTGGGATGAAGTTTTTCGTCTGTGGGTACATATGTATCGCTCTACAGCATCGAACTGACTCTTGTTAGTGAGGGGGGCGACAGCACCACCTTTCTCGCAACGGTTTACGAGAAGAATCGCATCAGACAAGACGAAGCTGTTGGAAGTTTCACGGATACCATCGGCGGGATATTGGCAAAGTCCAGGAATGGCGGTATGAAGATACAGAATATGATAATGTCGTGTTTTGCTGACACGATCTCTTCCAATCAAAGTGGTCGAAGTGCCTCTTGGCGGAGTTACGTCCGATGCACCTGAACATTCGGGGATAAGGATCAAGTTCGTCGTGGGTTTGGCGATCGATACTGGCACAAAAGTCGCGACATTCGAGACTCCATGGAATGTTCTGATGCAAAGGGTGGCTCTTCTTGACAAGATCGTGATTGGGGTTGCAGAGGTATCTCGTGTTGAGCATCTTTCTTCCTCTCTGCCTGAATGTCGCATAGATTCACCCATATACGTCGTTGGCCTTGTCTGTGATGACGTCCGCGGACCAGGTCTGTGTGTTGCTCGACATTCTCACTAGCGCTTGTACTAGGGTTTAATGCCGCTCAGGTGCTTGTACAGCAGAATCGCAATGACAGGGTCATTCGCTTAGCAGGAGCTATGAGTGACGTCTTTTCGTTCGTGGAGGATGCCGAGCCTTTGAAGGCTGTCGAGGCACACAAAGAACCCATCAAGCTTCTAATCCGGCAGGCGACGGAGTGTGGGTACTTCATTGCTGAATACGCCAAGCAAAACATCTCTTGTTAGTCTCCATTCCCTTTATAATCACTATTTCTGATCTTCATATTCAGGGGTTCGGACGGGGAAATATACGGTCATTGATATCGATAGAAGGATCACGGATTATGAGAACAAGCTCCGAGAGCTGAAAGCCGCATTCTTGGAAGGTGTTACACTGCAGTCTGGAGTCACCGTCTTTTGGATGATGAATGTCGTGCATACTATTGGTAGGTTCCACTTGTTGAGATTGTGTCAAGATGCTCATGGATGTGGGATACAGCGGAATCCATTGACCTGAACGACATGCCCTACGCTGCCGGCGCTAGATACATGCAAGAGAAGGGGTGCCTTCCGGGGACTCGCGAGGTTATCATGCGAGAGATTTGCGACATTCTCAATGATTCCGCCGAGGATGCCCCTCGAGTATGCCTCCTTACCGGCGTTGCAGGTTCGGGCAAGTCCGCCATCGCTCACTCGATCGCTAGACTGTACGACGGACAACAGAGGCTGGGCTCGTCATACTGCTTCCTTCGTTGCAATCTCTCGAGGCGCAACCCGCAGAATTTTTTCAGTACTATCGCGCGCGACCTGTCCGACCATGATCCGCAATTCAAGTCCGCACTTTGGAGGGCCGTGAAGGACAATCGAGCGCTTCGCACGTCGGTATCGCCTTCAGAGCAAGTCGAACAGCTTATCATTGAGCCCAGCAAGCACATCGACTCCGTCAGGCCCTTGATCGTCGTGGTGGATGCCGTCGATGAGAGTGGCGAAAAAGGAGATCGCCAACAACTTCTAGACGTCCTCTCAGAGCAATTCACTACACGTAACCTTCCCTCCAACCTTCGCTTCCTCATTACGGCTCGCCCTGAGGGGGACATCCTGTATGCCCTCCCAGCTGGTCCACAGATTGTTCATAAATATCTAGGGGATGTCCCACAGGCTACGATTGACGAGGACATTGGCAAGTTTATATATTACTTCCTCCATCAGTACCCCGAACTCGAATCTTCTTGGCCAAATCAGGAATGGCGTCACCTTCTTGTCTGGCAGTCTCAACGCCTTTTTCAATGGGCGTCCACTGCATGCAACTTCATCAGAGGGCATGATACTGATGGACTCGATGCATGTGACCAGCTCGAGACACTGCTGGGAACCGACAACTGTTTTGGCATCCACCCACTAGACACCCTGTACCAAACTATACTAGCTCAACTCTTCACCCAGGATGATGCTCGCGACCGGTTTCGGGAGGTGATGGCCATCGTGCTAGTGCTCGAGGAGCCTCTCTCTCTCTCTTCCCTTTCCGCTCTCTTTGGTAATGACCTGAAGGTCCGGAATATCATCAAACCACTGGGATCATTGCTTGACGGTGTTCTGGACGAAGAGAAGCCCATCCGCCCCCTCCATACATCATTCCGTGACTTTTTATTGGACGAGCATCGGAGTTCAATCTTCCATCTCGACATCCTACCACGACATCATCTCTTTCTTGGCCATGTGCTGCTCCGATGCATGGAAAAGAAACTCAGGTTCAACATCTGTGATCTCGAGGATTCTCGACTGCGCAACACTGAAGTCTCCAACCTGCCGAGTCGGGTGACCAAGGCCATTCCCCCCTACCTTGCATACTCTTGCCAATATTGGATGGGCCACATCCAGCATGCAGAGTGCACCCCTGAGTTAGAAAAGGTCACATCATTCTTCAAGAACTTCTTTCCCTTCTGGCTTGAGGCCATCTCTCTTCTCTCCCTCTCCTCCCCTGTTTCATATATCTTGGCTGCTCTAGAGACCTGCACTAACCTGACAAAGTGGGCTAAGGTGAGATCTATTGTGATGATCAACAATGAATATTCATGATGATGTTACAGGGCCATGAGGTTTCCACCTTGGCGTTAGAGGCATCCCAATTCATTCATGTGTTTGCTCCTGTGATCAGAGAATCCACACCCCACCTTTATCTGTCAGCCATGCCCCAGACACCCTACAGCTCACCACTCTGGCAACTATGGCTTGACCACTTTCAAAATTATCTCTTGGTGACTTTGGGACATCCACTAAGCTGGCCAGCAGAGATTCTTACTTTGCAGGGGCATGGAGCTTCTGTCAACTCTGTTGCCTATTCACCTGATGGCAGTCATATTGCCTCTGGCTCTTGGGACAGGACTGTTAGGGTTTGGAATCCAATCACTGGTCAATGCATAGCAGGTCCATTCCAGGGTCACACAGGAGGAGTCAACTCTATTGCCTATTCACCTGATGGCAGTCATATTGTCTCTGGCTCAGATGACAACACCATTCGGGTTTGGAATCCAACCACCAGTCAATGTATAGCAGGTCCATTCCAGGGTCACACAAAGGGAGTCAACTCTGTCACCTACTCACCTGATGGCAGTCATATTGTCTCTGGCTCTTGGGACACCACCATCAGGGTTTGGAATCCTATCATTGGCCAGTGTATAGGGGGTCCATTCCAGGGTCACACAGAGGGAGTCAGGTCTGTTGCCTATTCATCTTGTGGCAGTTATATTGTCTCTGGTTCTTGGGACAAGACCATCATGGTTTGGAATGCAATCACTGGTCAGTGCATGGCAGGTCCATTCCAGGGTCACACAAATCCAGTCAGCTCTGTTGTCTATTCACCTGATGGCAGCCATATTGTCTCTGGCTCAGATGACAACACCATTAGGGTTTGGAACCCAACCACTGGCCAGTGCATAGCAGGTCCATTCCAGGGTCATACAAGGGGAGTCACCTCTGTCACCTATTCACCTGATGGCAGTCATATTATCTCTGGCTCCTGGGACACCACTGTCAGGGTTTGGAATCCAACTACAGGTCAGTGTGTAGCAGGTCCATTCCAGGGTCACACAGAAGGGGTCAAGTCTGTTGCCTATTCACCTGATGGCAGTCATATCATCTCTGGTTCTTGGGACAAGACCATCAGGCTTTGGAACCCAACCACTGGCCAGTGTATAATAGATTCATTCCAGGGTCACACAAATCCAGTCAGCTCTGTTGCCTATGCATCTGATGGTGGTTATATTGCCTCTGGCTCAGAAGGCAATGTCATTCAGGTTTTGAATCCCACTACTGGTCAGTGTATGGCAGGTTCATTCCAGATGCTCTTTCCATCAAAGTGGGAACTCTGCAAGGACTTGCTTCCTTTGGAGAAATGTATCCACAAGAAGATGGTTGGATTGAGCTCTCTAATGGTGCTCGCATTTGCTGGATCCCTCCTTGGGCTAGGAAAGCATTTTCTCTTCCCACTCATTCTTTAGTTGCATCACCACATCAAACTTATGCACTTGACTTCAGTAATTTCTTGTATGGGGAGCTTTGGGTTTCCTGTTGGAAATGACTTCAATTGTGGTTGCTACTGGTATAGTCATGCCATCTCTAGCTATGTCTCTTTAGGTGTTCTGTTTATGCTCGTTAGTGAGATAAAAAGCCAAGGGAACGGTATTACAGACGAGCGAGCGTAGACCAGCTTGGCAGTCAAAAGTATCGCACGTCGCGGGCACCCTAAGGATGGGATACACGACTAAACCAGTGCCGAGGAGAGGCGAGTGTCGGTGCGGTGCGACGACAAAAGATTGTAGGCATGCGATCACGTCTCTGAACGAGTACCGTAACATCCCCGACGTGAGATAGTTGCATGACCCGTCGACAACGGTGGGTGATGTGGAGCGGTGACTCCTGCCTGTGCATTAGCGTCGTCATGTCGTTGCGTCCGTGCGTTTGTGTCCACGTGTCAGTGGTGTACGTCCAACCGTCTGCACGTGCGAAGCGCCAGAAACGAGAAAAACGCTAGTCAAAACGCGTACCTTCATCCACACCACGCAAACGCTCGCGCTCGAAGCAGCGCGCCCGACGGCCCACACAGCAACCAGATCGGCTCGCCAACGTTCTGTGTTGACGAACGACCAACCAGGGAAACGTGAAAACGTGAAATTACTGCTGTGCAAAACACGGCGTGAGCATCTCGGCGACAGAGAACAAGCACGAGAAATGGATGGGAGACAACGACAGAGACTCGCCACACTTTCCCATCGACGCCACTCCATCATCTCAGCCCCTCAACCACCCCACCTGTCTGTCGGGCTCCAAACTCGCCTTAAACTGCGTCCGTCCTGTCGCCGTACTTTTCCGACATCTCTGAGCCCGGCCGCCGTCACCATTACCGCTGTCACAGTTACACTCGACGTCGTCGATGCCGCATCGTCCTCGCGGCCTTCTCCTTCGCCCTACCGTGCAATAGTCACCACAGATTTGCGCTTCTTCCCATCGGCCGCGTCCTGAACGCGACGCTCAGAGTTCGACGTGGGCGAGTGGGACGCTGCACATGGCGTCGTCGAGTTTGTCGTTGTCGGTGAGGCAGCGTAGGAAGAGAAGGCCGTCGCGTGGGGTAAGGGTGAATAAATTGGACTGGCGGTGGGCGTGGACGGACAGCTGGAGCGAGAGTCCCGGGCCGGGACCAGATAAGGTTGTTGACACATTAGAGAATGAGCTTCGAAAGCGGGGATGTAGAACTCAAGGCCTGCTAGGAAGAGGAGAAGGCGGTGGGGGAGGAGGTCGGCCATGAGAATCGGGATAAAGAGAAGGAAGACGACGATGGAGGAGGGGTGGCAACACCCCTCGGTAGGCGGGCTTGGGGGTTCAGACGCATGTCCAGAGGGTTTGAGATGGGGTTGGTGTTGGTATGGAGAACCTAGAGTGTGATTTGGGTGCGGTCGAGTCGGTCGACGAGAGAGCGCGCGTCGTGCACGTCCGAACGGCAGTACATGCAATCTGCTCTCCATGGGATAGGACGAACGCGAGGGCGGGGCTTCGAGGAGGGGGCGACGCGGCAATCCAATGAAGAAGGAATTGGTGACGAATTGGTGAGTCGGAACTTGTGTAGTGAATCGAATGAACCATGGTAGTGGAAACCTACCGTGGCCGATGGTGGGAACACTTGGACTGAGGCACGCGACGACAGAACTGGACCACGCTCTACAAGCGAGTACTGTATCTGTACGAGGCATGGGTATCGTAGGATGCCAGGAGGATACCGGAAGGGATACTACAACTTGTATTACAACATTCACATACGTGCATAGGTGAATCCCGACTTTACAGGATCCTACAACTGCAACGATTGCGATACAAGACACTTGAGCGCAAACATGGCTCCAAACTCTGAGTGTGTCCATGTGATGAAAAAAAGGTTCCCAAAATAGATGCATTTTTTCATGGAAGTCCTATGATCTTGCCTGACAATTCGAGTTCTTGATTCTGGGGCTGGCGTCAGAGACAAAATTGAACCATCAGAATATTGAGGACCTGTGAGACGGAACCGTATGTATCCTAAACACGCTCATCACGGCGATAGCACCGACCTTCAAGTGTTCACATACGTGAATAATGCGCCAGTCTCGCCGCCTTGAACCAACACTTGCCGTTTCGTCTGTGTGACTCGCTCCACGTTGATCACGACCGTGGGTTGTCGATCCGGAGAAGGATAGAGAAATTAGCTGCCGCGCGTCGACTTGGAAATAGGTGAGAAAAGCATCGCTTGCGTCTTCACGACCGATAAACGAGAGTCGGTTGGTCTGCCGATACAGCCTCCTCGACGAAGGTCGTGTGTTGTGCTTGTGCGAAAAAAGAACGTCGCTATCAGCGCACCTCACGTCGAACTACTCACCGTCGAAATAACTCGAGTGTGCTCGAAAACTTGTTCCTTGACCGGTTCAAGATTTGGCATGAATGCTGCACGACGCAGGTAACCCTCTAGATACCTTGTTTGTTGCTCCACAGAAGGGCCACGATCATCGGACACAGAAAAATTGCATCTAGGGTCAGAATCACGCGTCGCCACTCTCGATCGATCGATCGATCGATCACTGCGGGGTGCGTGCCGCTTCAAGCCCAGGCTGGAAAGGCCAGAGAACGCGGTGAGGGTGGCTCTTTTGAACTGTTTACAGCATGGCGCGGAAATGAAAAGAGAAGAAGTACTAGGACTTGCCGTCTGCCACTGGCATGCGGCGGGTGGACCTGCCGCTGATCGGGGCAAGCAGCTCCAAACAGATCAAGTGCAAAAACAGCACCAAACAGCATCCTGAACCATAGATAAGGAGGGACGCGGAGCCCCACCTGTCAAAATCTCCCATTCCCGAGTATCATCACCAAGAGCTACACCCGAGTCATGAACACCGTGCGTACTTCCCTTGACCCACTTTGATCTAGTATCCGAGGGTTGACCGAGCGAATAGATCACCTCTGTCCCTGTGAACCAGCACGAGGGCTGTGGAAGCGATAAATGCGCCTGTGGCACATCGTACGTGTTGTCGGGACGTCCCAGACTCTTTATTGACTTTCTTTTCAGGTGCCAATGCAAACCCGGAGAATGCAAATGCTGAACGTTGCTGCGAGACTTGCTTAATTGGAGCAGCGTAGTGCCGTGGACGGTGTTTGAATCGGAGGGTGCATTTGTTGTTGTACTATGTGCGAGCGTTGGATGTAATGATTATTTGAACTAGTGGTGTGTTCTGTCAGCGTCGTGTCCTTGTCATGCTCGCCGAATGGCTCCTAGTAGTAGTACCGCGTGGGATATCAAAGATTGAAAGCTTGACGTCCATAGCAGAAAAGATTTGCCAGGCACTTTGGAGCGCCGAATGCAACATGATAACGAGTTAAATAGGTGTAATTTGACCAGCCCTCAAAAAGGCGAATGACCTATCAGATCTACAACCGCTACGACCTCCACCATTACCTCTACCATTTTCTCCGGCAAGCCTACCAAGTCTAGTACACAACGGCAAAGATGTTGCTGTCAGCGTAGACCACGCTCTGGTCGCTGCAAGAACGGGACGATGTCAGCGATCATTTGCGTGGGCACAAGAATTGCTGAAAGAACTTACCCGACCGCGACGGCAGCGATCACGAAATCGTGACTGTCAACGAATCTTAATCAGCGCGTTCACCCTAACGCCCAAAAGAAAACACCCACCCTAAGGGGGTATTTGCAGGAATATCGACCTCGAGGGTCGCAGCGACGGCCACGTTGGCCGCGAGCCCGATCTCGACGCCGTCCCCGATTAACAAGAGACCAACGTCGACAGGGTCACTTGCGCCAAAGACAAGGTCGAGTTCGACCGCAGCGCCAGCATGGACGGTGGCAGGAAGCGAGATGTCCAACGCAGAGACGACGGAAAGGCAGAGAGCGAGGGCACTGGATGCGGGTCAATGTGATGACAAAGGGCAGGACGCAAACATATATACCTGAGCTTGGCGAACATGTCGACGGATGAATGCAGGACAGGTAGACCGGATGAGAGTGTACGAGTTCTCTTGGGGACCAGTGCAGAACCTAGCTGGTTTTTATATCGGAGAGCTTGTTCGACTAATGAAGATAGTATTTTTCATTCTTCTTCTGGCAGGCGGTTGGCGTCTCGATCGAGTGACACCTGTGGAAGCCAGACGCGAGCGATCCGGTTAAAGTCCGGCAGTTCCTTCGGAGAAGTTAGTCGTACATATTTGATGAAGTGGACCTACTAGTCTCGCGTACAATGTCAGTAGCCAAGAACCTGGTAAGGACCAGCCAACACATGTAAGACTACTGTGACCCCCTCGGATGCCTTCTGCACCTTGTGGACCGTTCACCATGTGACTTACCTTGGATGAGGACGGTCGGATCGACTTTGGATACTTGCGTTTTTCCGTAATGCTAGTCCCGACCAACAATCACATGGAATAGAGTAGGCGGACGTGAACAGATGGGAATGGAGGGGTGACATCGCGGCCGGATGATCTGACTAGGACTGACGGCTGACATTGGCCCACTTGAACTCCCCACTAGCTGAGGAGTCGGCGGCTATCACTGCCAGTGCAAATAGTAAAATCATCGTTAATCGATGTCGTGGTCACTGGTGCAGAGAACGACTAACGCATCAGATCAATGTCTAGGGACAGATTCCAGACGCTGTCATCCTTGGGACTCAGCTTGCGATGTCATTGACTCCAAATCTCCAATCGATTGTCTGAAAGTCAGGAACGCTTGAAGCTAAAAATGGTTAAAAACGAGCGCTGTCCCATCGGTCTCAATTGTTTACTCGAGCGGGCTGACTTGCGTGCAACCTCCAAGTTACCGGTGGACATGTAATGGACATGGAGTAAAACGGCCTGCGGCGCATGTTCACGTATTGTGGGTCGAAGTTGGACCACGTGCGTGGGAACACTTCCCTGGGTAGTCCGGGTCCTCTTCCGGACCATCTGTACCACATCATGGTTCTCAAGGTCTACGGTATCTATAATCTATAGCCCGAGCGTTTGAGCATTTGGTCAGCATATCCACCAAGTTTGTGCACACGGCGCTGCCAGTGTCCACACCATTACCAAGTACCGTCGCCTCCACTAATCGCGTCCCGTCCCAGACGGACCAGACCCGATCCCCTTGGTCACCCTCGCACCTGAAACAGCCCCTACAACCATCCCCACAGCCCACAGCCATCCTACCCCCCACCGCTTCACCCACGCCATTCCATTCAACCCCGTAAACAGCGTACTCACCACGACAGGCCCCACTGCACGCCCGACGCACATGGAAAACTGCACCAGGCCGTTACTCCGACCGAGTGACGAGGACGAGGGTGCGTGCCGCTTGATGAGCAGCATACTGAGGCTGTGTGGGATGGCCCCGATTTTGGAGAGGGCGAGGAGGGTGAGGAGGCCCGTCCAGATGAGTGCGGATGCTGAGCCCGACGAGGATACGGATGCGGCGTTGGAATTGGAGGATGGATAGGCGCGGGCGAGGACGTTGAGGAATGGAAGGAGGCCAAAGGCGACTGGCCAGATGTACATGCACGCATTGTATGTCGCGGCGTAGTCGAAACGCCGCAAGATGTACGGCATAGCGAAGAACCGGAGGAGAACGGCGAGCGTTCCTGCGAACGCGAGCACATTTCCGATTGTCGAGGGCTGTTGGCAGGTGCATGATGCCTTGCGTCACGCGTGGACCCGGTGGACGTGGAATCAATACTCACCTCGAGTCCCAAACCGCCCGCATCGACAGGTGTGTAGCAAAAGAGGGTGAAAACAACGTCGAATGCGAGGCTCAGGAAAGTCAGTGCGAATCCAGAGATCGTTAATGCTCGTATGGCAGGTATCGAGAGGAGTGCCTTCACACTGGCAGGTTCAGCCTCCTCCGAATCTGCGTCTGTATGTGATGCCGAGGCGGATGAGTCAGCGCGGGCATGCTTTCGTTTACTCGGAAGTGTCTGTGGACACCGAAGATAAGTCGACAGTGAATGCTCTCTCCATATTCTTTTGGTTGTTTTGAAACTCGTACCTCTTCGATAAACGTATACCCCAACCCCGCTCCTACGAGCGCACACCCAGCGCTGACAATACAAGGAGGGAGATATGGATGTTCCACAAAGATGCTCCAGGAGAAATGCTGCGGATACCGCGTCGCAGCGTTCGCCAACGTCCCGCCAATGAGCGGTCTATATCATAGACCCCGATCTAACACACTCGGGAGCAAAAGCAAAGAGGGACGAACCCGATGACGGTGCCTACTGGCCATGCGAGACTGTATATCGGCACTGCGAGGTCTTGGTTG
>JBBPRK010001213.1:0-14027 GCA_038093075.1 Boletus patriciae | reverse complement strand
CATGGAGCCACCTATGAGCTCAGAATTTCTGTTAAATATGCATTGAATGGTATCAAACACAACATAAGTCTTTAAAGGGGTCTTACTAATATAATCTGATATATATGCAACAACAGCTTTGACAGCTGTACCAGACAAAAGGCTTGTAACATCAGTGTTACACCTGAACAAATAAGTCACCAGGTAGGTGAATGTATTCATCATAGATTCACCTTTTTTCAAAGTTAGATAGCCAGTCATAGGATCAACAAATGTTTGGTTGTATACAGGTCGTGGAAACCGTGCTTTACAAACACCAAACTTATTAGATTTGCAACCAATGCTAGGTTGAGAATTTGTTTTATCCTTGACAGACTTAGTTTGGGATCCTGAACATACATGCACATTTGTTCGTAGTAGGATATCATCAGTAATCTCCTTGTAGGTTAAACACCAATCTTTATAAGCAACACATTCTGTACAGGCACATGTGTGAGTAGTTGAGTGCAAACAACGATAGGGAGGTGGAGTAGGCAAAGTCTCAGTTGGCTTAGCATAATCATCCTGTAGTTCTTTTTCATTAAGCACATCTTTGACATGTTCTTTACATCCTGTAACAAGTTCCCCTTGATGGCAAGCTTCCAAGTATCTTACAAGATTTTGTTGAAATGTAGAAGATGGGTCCATAACTAATTCTCGCAAGCATTGGGGTGAAACACTACCCTTAATCCACAACAACATATGTAAATGAAGAGTTAACCGTCCTTGTTGTTCAACTGTCCCATAATATGCTTCAGTATCACCATAAAACCCACGTGAATAATCACACTGCAATCCAGGGGAGTGTTGTGATCCATCAATGGCTGCATTTGAACCAAGCACATGCTTAATGAACATACTGATCATGAAGTGAAAGAAACGGGCTCCGGCAACTGGATTGTTGGATACAAGTTTACGTCGTTCAGATTGAGATAGAAGTTCAGGACAAAAAACTTCCTTTGTGTCTGAATAATAAAGACAAATAGGATGTCTTTCATCTGATGGTGATAAAGTGATGTACCAAGAAGGAGCACCTTTCATAGTAATTAACGACCAAATCTCATTCCGCATATGGCGTTTGCTGGTCAGCGATCCTTGTACATCCTTACCAATAATGTCTAAGTCACGTATAAGTTGAAAACATTTCACTTCAGCATCAGTGTTGGGAGTCACAACATCACCTAGACGCATACGATCAGCCATTGAGCTCAATACAGAAGGACTTGTATCAAACAGTCTTTCAGCAATAGTAGAGAAAGAGGATCTTTTTGTCAACAGAAATCCACCAGTTGTGGCATTTTTGATCTGTTCGTGATTGAAGGCAATCAAGGCAAAGGTCTCATCTAGTTGGAATCGTTTGTCATAATACATAAGCATGTGACGTTTGCGTGTACCATCTGATATTTTACCTTTGTGATCCTTTAGTCCTATTCCACCAAGGCCATAGGGAAACAACCATGGAAACATCATAGGATAAAGACAAGTGTTGTTCCAAAGAGTTTCAGGATTGTTTTCACGCCCCACAGCCATGACTTTACCTCCTTGTTGTAGGTGTTGGATGGCCAAAGCCTTTAAGGCATGCATGGGAAGTTCAGTGTAATTCTGACCTGTCACTCCATGTACACTCAAAGGACAGATTCCTTCCGTAGTGCCATCATCTAGGCCCAAGTCATTAACACTCCGTGCTTCCATGGGGCGTTCACCGGAGGTCCTCCGATAATCAATTACAACAGGAGGGATATTTTCAGGATATGTCATCAAGTTGTTTAAGGAAATGTTTAAGTCCACATAGTCCACATGATTGAGTTTAAGCCAATTCAAAGCCTCAAATATTTTCTTTCGTCGAACAAGCATTGGCATTCGTTTAAAATCCTCATCGGTTGGAGGTTCAGGCCCTGTGAATATGACAGCAATGACATCATCCAAATCAGACAGAGGTGGGGGTAAGGTATTGTATATCTTTTGAGAAGGGTGCCGAAAAGAGATTGCATTGGCAACCATTTTGCGTGAACCCGAACTCAATACCTTGACTATGCAACGGTTGTGACGAACACGAGAGATCAACAGCTTTTCTATGTAAGACAGGTTACTCAACTGACGAGGTACTTCACCATACCACATACTGTTGGCAATGGCCATTTTTGGACAATGACCCCGTTTCAGACTGCGCCAACATATTGTACATACAACATCACAGTGTGGGGCCAGGACAGGACCCAACACAGGTAGATGGGGATCAGATCCATGGTTTCGTTCACTTTTTGTGACCTCTCCCGCATCATTTGTAAGGTATGTTAAATGTTCAGGAGTCAAATCAGCCAATGGAACTGAAACCATTGAATGTGTTACAAGCTGACCACACACAGCACATCCCTTTTCAGTTAACATGTTGGGTGCAGAATCTGCACAGAAGCACCTAATTATCTTGTCACGTAGTCTCGAAGATGGTGGCGAAGGAGGGAACTTGAAACTGTGTTCGTGCCCTTCATCTGGCAAAGAATGTTCATGCTTTCTCTTGTTTTTCGTCAATGTAGTGAGTTTGAAGACACTAACTTGCATGTCATCCAAAGAGCATGTGATAGAAATATGTTTTGCAGCCGCCAACAATTGTTTAGCATAAGACCTTTGAGAGACAAACATACCATAACTACGAATCAGATCACGTCCAGCAATATTTGGCAATCGTACAATTAAAACCTCCAAAGGAACTTTGGCAAGCAACATATCCTCTTTCATAGATGCCCGAGCAACATGTAGTGGATCATGAGACATGAACTCAAACATAATGTCTGAATCCATCTTCAATTCAGCAGTACTGTGGCTCAGTTCCACAATATAAGGCTCTAACTCAGCTCCATCAAAATAAACTTTACTCTTTCTGCCACAACCGCCTCCTGTAACACAGGCAGCATTGTGAGACACTACAGTTGAATGTAAACACTTGAGAAAAGACAGAGATTGGCACAGCGAGTGCAAAACCAAACCAAATGAGAAATAAACATTGGCATCAACAATACTTGGTTGATGTCATATCCATGCCCGATCCTCCGATTCGGTCCGCACCCATTCCTGACCCAACCCCGATCCATACTGAGTATCTCCATCGGACTTCGCCTCGGACCTATACCGTTCTCCATATCGGACCTCCGTTCTCACTGCCTCCTTCTGTTCCTATGCTTTATCTCCTTTTAGTTAAGTTCACTCTCCATTGTATACCTACGACCCTTCATCGTTACTACGTTACCCCACATGTCTCCCTTCACCACCATTCCTCCCCCATATGCCTTCTCCATTCTCCATCCTTTACCCACATGCTCTTCGTACCTTCCCACATGCTTCTCCATACTTACATCCAACCCCCGATCCGAACATCATTGTATATAAGCCCTCTGTACTCCGCCTTTGTACTTCAGTTCGTATATCAACTAAGTCTCCCATCCTCTCACTCGAAGTCCTCCTTCGTTCCTCCGCTCCCCTCTGTACCTCCGCACCTCCGTCCCTCTGAAATCAAGGACAACGACCTCGGCAAGGGCGTGACACATAAGTCTACGCCAAGTCCTGACTGAGTCCCCACTTTCGTATCTCCGTCGGACCTCCGGTCCACCTCTGTAACTAACCTCTATCTCCCTACCATTTCCTCCGTCGGACTTGAGCCTGGAGGACCCGGACTTGACAGTTGATTATAAAGTGAACTTATAAGTGCTAGCCTGTGGAACGAGATGAATGCCCTGAAGTCGTGCCGCAACATAAAAGAACGGCGACAAAAAAGATTCAACATACGAACAAGGAGAAACGTACGTAATGATGAAGGAGTCAGTGAAGAATCGAATTGTACCTTGGTTTGGGGCCACAGACAATCATAGTACAAGCTATATGCAGGGTTATAACTAGTATATCCTCCACATGGAGTCAATAGTGGTAATAATATACCGCTGACCAGCGGGAGATTATATGACATGCGACCTGGTGCTATACCCGTTATGCCGCTGATCACCGGCGGGCAGTATAATGTACACCAAAGTGTTATACCCATTATGCCATCAGCAGATGGAGGGTGGAGTGTAATGCAAAGAGGTGCTATACCCGTCAACTTGGGTTGATCATACCCACGTACCTCAGCCATGGATGCAGCAATCAAAGAACTATTGATGAATGCGACAGCCTTTTGTGTGAAAGCAACTTCGGCAACAACTAATTCAGGTTTCTTTGCCATAGAACTTGAAGAGCAGTCATTAAGGGTCAAATGGCACAACAGAGAACTCGAATGGACTGAAACAGCATGCTGAACTTGAACATGATCAGATGTCATGACAATGGATGACAATGGGCTGTTGTCATGCATGAGAGGGAGGTCGGTCACCCCCAGAGCAGAGCAGCAATCAATGTCATGGTAGTAGATTGACTCAGTCGTGAAAGTGTAACCAAACACGGCAGAAGAGAAGACAGAGCACGAAGACCCAAAGACACCTACAAAACATATTAGCAACAAGACATTCAGCGACATACACACCACAAGATGAAAAACATGCTGTGAGAATTTTCTTTTTACAGAGAACGACGACATGAGCTGTTTCGATGTTTTCGCGAGGAATGGTCAAAAGATAACAGACTTGATGAGTGTGCAGAGGACGGAATACACAATAGAGAGATAGACGATGTTGAAAAGGTGAATGTTAGATGTTTGCATACGGAGAGTCGACCGGAATGATTCAGATCGTGATGGTTGATGGATGAACAATTGCAGTGTAGAACATTTCATGCCGAACAAATGCCTTGAGCAACCCCAACGACAATAAATATCACATGTTCACATGCAGCAGAACGAAATACAGTGCCTATAAAACAGAAAGAACAGCCATAAAAGTACAGTACGAACACTTCAGCACAAACGGACTACTCCTTCTCAGCCGGTGTACCCAACAATGCCGCCCAATGGATGTTGAGACCTAAGTTATTTGATGAACCATCTCTCCGTTCGAACGTATTGACTGTATATGCCATGAGTGCTAACAACCCCACAGAAAGCTCATGGTCGTAAAGTGGCGTGTTATGCAGTGCTGGGTTGAGATCTGTCTTGGAATCGAAATGCCCTTTCTTCAACATGTAATTGTAAATCGGAACTGAAAACTCAGGTGAGTGATGAAACAAATCAACAACATGAACTCACTCTGATCCATTGCCGACAATGTC
The DNA here is from genome assembly GCA_038093075.1 of Boletus patriciae. Classification (NCBI taxonomy): domain Eukaryota; kingdom Fungi; phylum Basidiomycota; class Agaricomycetes; order Boletales; family Boletaceae; genus Boletus; species Boletus patriciae. The sequence continues at coordinate 8,819 of JBBPRK010001213.1, read as the reverse complement.
AAGCAACTGTTTGATGCTGCCGAAACCAATCGTGGACTAGTCACCGACATAGCAAATCTTGAGTGGGTTCTAACAGGCATGACAGGAACACTTGATGACCCTGCACGGAAAGCTGACAGAAAATACGTCAACATAACACATTGCCCAACTCGCAAGGATTGAAGGGGGGGCGGGGGCAAGAAAACAAGAGTACCTTGACCAATATCTTCATCATCGTCCCTCCTTTTTTCAACATACTGTATGTACGGAATTGGAAATGGGACGAGGAGAGGTCGAACACAAACAAAGATTTCTGGTACACAACACCCAAGCAACCAATCAGGCGCTTGAACTCTTGTACCAAAAATCACCTTCTAGGAATCGGATTCCCGAACTGTCTGATGTGTAACTGCAACGAGGCAAAAGCAAATGGCAATTCATTATGTGCACGACAGACACACACAAAGTGTAGCGCGTGTCCTTGATGTCTAGTGTCGCAAGTGTAAGCCCAACATTTTTACTAGACGTGGACACACGCCGAGTAGCAAGTCGACAAGGGTCGATGCGAGCAAGGTTAACAAAGTAACCCTCCTCAACGAAGCTATACACGCCACGTAAAAACCTGAATCGACAAGATCAGTAAAAGGCAAGAACACGGAGGCGAGTCATACTGAGTTTTTACATTTCCTTCATTCCGGTACCATACATCAAGAGAGACTGTCTGAGCAGCAGTGCCAGGTCGGAAGTTGACAAGTGTCACTGCACTACACGAAAGCAATTAGTGTCAACACTTGTGTATGGAAACGAAACCACCTACGGAAGATTGACAAGGCCCTCATATGCATTCGAAAACATTGTGTCACGGTTCAGTACCATGGTCACATCCACAACCGGTGGTCTGAACCTGGAAGATAGAGTAGTCAATTGAGCAGATACCACAAGCAGAATGATCAATGACTCACTTCGTGCCTACAAAATCTTCATAATACACCAAATGGCTGAAAGGCTTTAAAATCAACTGCCAGACACAACTGGTCGCATGTACCTGCCCAACTGCTAACGAATGCACAATATGAAATTATTACAAACTTTTAAAACCAAAGAACATTTACTGACCTCTCTGTTGGATGACCTCGCCACAGGGTGACTATTGGAAACAGTCAATGTAGTACAGGGACAGAATGATGTACTCACTTCCTATTGGATTCATGGGCAAGAACCAACTCGCGAGGGATGTCATTGACGTCGTCAGAGTTAGAGTCAGAATCTGAGGTTGCATCAAATTCCAATCCAGTCCACTCAGGACTTGCCGCGCAGTCAGGCATTTCGCCGTTGTCACTCGCAACATCAACAACATGCGCATTGCGGGGAGTTTCTTTATGACCTGGAACACGAAACGATCGGTTATTAGAACTGCCAAACACAATCCAACTATGGACAAACCTTCAACACCTTCGTGGTCTTCGACCACGAACGAACCGATCGAATATGCATCAGTCTTGTCATTGTTGGCATTGGATCTTCAAAGCTCAATATAAGTTGACACCCTACCACAGTAAATGAAACATACACTTCAGTTGAATGTTCACACGACTCTAGCAGCTCAGACGAGACCCGCGTACATTTCCTCAAACGAACATGGCCCCATCGACGGGCTTCAGCTGGAGAGACGTCTGATGCGTCCAACACACTGACAATTCCGTTATAGAACATGTTGACAAACAAAACATACATGACATACCGTTGGGAAGGTTTCTGGACACGAGCGCTGCGCTTCCGCTTGTCAGATGACGGACTCTCATCGTCTACACAGCTATCATCTGTAGCATTCAGTCGAGCTACTTTTATGCTGTCGCAATCCAGTAGTCAAGGGTCATTAACATACCGTACTGTATGAAATCCAAAACCATACCTTCTAGGCATCGGGAGATTGATTTCAGGGAAGACAGCAGGATCAGAAAAATCAAACAATAAGGGAGGTCAGCACAATCACGAAGGCAGTTTAAATACACTTACACTGTAGGTTACACGTCCAGTAGAGGACAGGACATAATGACAGATCTGCCGAAATGGTCGCCTGCAGACGAAAAACACGGGCATCAGGCCCTCCCACACGCACGGACCAAAGCACCGATCACGATTGTCAGCAACCGTTGTGTGCAAAGCTCCGCAGATGACATGCACATGAAAGAGGGAGCGAACAACAGCTTCAACCACTCCTTTTCTATTCGCACTTCCATTCACACACACATTTGCTGCAGCGAACATCAGAGCCAATCGAGAGTGAAAGCAACAGCAGACCAACAAGTGACCGACAGCAACCGAAAGGTTAGTGATTTAGGAAGAGCGCCAGTGCATACTTGGAACGGAAAACTCCGGACATGAATCACATGCCAATGAGGAACAAAGAGGACAAAGTCCACCTTGTCTCACTCTCTCGCCCGCTGACAGATACATGGAAGGAGTAGCACGAGATCTGAGTCATGCCAAGCCCTTGCGCACAGACCAAAAGACCAGTCTGGAACCTTAACCGTCGTCAATCAAGGGAAACCCCAATGTACTATGCTGGCCGAAGTGTCGAGGAACACATGTGACTATGCATGTCCTGCCGTCCACCGTCCTATCAAAATCATCTTTGTGACTTGGGAGAATGGATCATAGGGTCCAAGATCCCCACCTCACTTCATCGACATCTCCGTTCTTCGCCTTGCTTGCCAGTTCACCACTAACCATGCATGGGATTGGCTCAGAGTCAAATTATACATTATAATCCGAACTCGACACGCAACATGTAACGTACAAGAGTTGTTTCTCCACCACAACCTTCGTTATAATTAGTATTACCGATCCTATTCTCGGAAGCCCGACTGTGTGGGGCCCATCCATCACAAACCATTTTGCTCGACATTGAGCTGATGCACGAAATAGTCATCTTCGACCTCGTAATCCAACAAACCGTTCGTGACAGCACTACAGTTGCACTTTTGTTAACATATAATTAGCCTCTGTGTCACATGCACCACCTACCTCCCAACTGCTGCGCGGATTAAATTGATATCCTCCGCCATCACGTCTTCCATCTGATAGACATTGGACTGTCGATGTTTCAACACTATTGCATCGCCTCGAAGAAGAAGGTGAGGCACCCCATCCGAACAACACGCTGCTACAGCTCCATTGATTGGCATACATGCCTCCTGCGTCCAATAGTAGATCATGTATGCACGATCGAACAAAGGGTTGACCGTTGTCGGAAAGCTCTTGAACGTGTATCGGCGGACACCTACGATGCGCACCTCAGGGCGACTTATGAGATATGTCACCCTCTGCGCATCGCACAGCCAGTGGTGAAGATACAAGACTTCATCATGAAACGGGACCATCACCAAACGTGCATGATCAGCACCAGCAGGGAAAAACAAGCCACAGATTTGAGATTCTTCCGCCTGACGAGGGAACCTCAGCCTACAGATGCTTAGTACGTGTCATGCACTCACAGGAAAGATGCACTTCATCCGCGCCTCTATGTCCGAAACGTCACGGATCGTCGTCGCTGCAGGCTGTTGAATGGGCATTGAGACGGGAGCAATGACAGACACACCTCTGATCTCCGAGTCGTCTGCGTAATCTTTCTTAGTCGGCATGATCCATGTGAATGGCACAAATGGATAGATACTGTCTCACGTGGGACGTGCTGTCAAGTTTGTGACGCTGACATCGCAATTGAAATCGCACCCTCCGTCCCCTTTGGTGCATGCTTACGCACTCTAACGTGCACCATCCATATGCCCCAATAGTCCACAGTCGAAATATCGACAAAGGCAGTGACGACGAGGGGGTAAGAAAACGAGATGCAAGTTGCGTTAAATCTCGATCTACCAGCATACAAGCCGAAGGCTTTCCGAAAGGCCCTTCGACCCCTCTCCGTCAACTGAACGACTGAACCACTAATCGGTGGAGTTTGTCTCCATTCAATTGTTGTGCCACACAAGACATGTCGGCGGAGGTCACCTGCGCATCAGTGATATATTGATCTCTCCTGGCCATCCCACTCACCCAGAAACACTCATCGACACAACCTCACCTGGCACACCTCAGGCAGTACTTATTTCGAACTCCGACGGTCTTACAGACCAATTTTCATTGCAGATCATAATATGTCTCTTAGACTATGAATCTTGTGGGCCTCACATAGCTAAAATAAAACTGGCCTCGTCCTGGCCCCATTTCAACCTCGTTGGGGCCTCGTTTGCACCAACCCCCACATTGCAAAATAAAACCGGCCTTGTCCCAGCCCCATTTCAACTTCGTTGGGGCCTCGTTCAATGCACCAACCTCATTGTGTAAATCCACCTGGCCTTGCTTGGGCCTCCTTTTGGCCACCCACTCAGCATATCTGGGCCTCTCCTGGTCATCGTATGTGCTCCTCAATTTCGATGTCGCTGTATGTCTTGTATCGAGTTAGGTAAGTTTTTCATCACAGCTCTCTTTTTTTCCTTCTTTTTTTCACCTAATTGTCGTCTCACTCATCCATGTCCCCAAGACCAGGTACACAACGTGCTCAGATAACTACCAGGGGAGTTGGAAAGCACTTCGAAAGTCCCCGACGTCCTAGAGATAAGCGCAAGACTCAAAAACTGGTTGAGATTGCTGGCCAGTCTAGCAAACGTTGCCGTTTAGCTGCTCGCCTTGAACAACTTCAGTCTGAAGCTGTGTCTTCACCTTCCCCCATTGATGAGGCTGACCACTTTGATGATGAAATTGCCTATGAAAGCTACATCGACCCAGCTGATCAAGACTTCGTTCCGAGCGATGGTGAATACCAGGCAGATGTTGATGTTCCCCAGCTGCCAGATGAAGATTCGGAGGCCCAGCATCTGGCACGCAAGTGTTCTATCCTTCAAGATCCTGCCACCAAGCGTTTATGCACCAGTTGGAAAGCTCTTATTCCGACTATTATCAAGCCATATCTCCACTACACCTCTCAAACTGTGGGCAAGCCCCTTTCACCGCTCCCATCGACCATTATTCTTTGTAACCAGTCTCGGTGCATACGCAGACCTGTCAATATTCTATGCTTACTGTTTGATTGTAAGTGGCTCTAATCTTGGCGAAGTTCATATCTCATCAACTCCAGATTTTGCCTCCATCGAAGTCGTGACCTGCGAGTGTTCCATGCTCTCTCAAGTTCTGGTTCACTTTGGTCTTTTCCCTACTGCCCCCTCCCAGCCTCGTATGGCTGTTTTGATCGACTTGTTGATGTTCTACCGTGCCCTTTTCGAGCGATCATGTGACGCTATCAACGCACTTGCCTCAGCATTACACACCCACTATATTTGCCGAGGATTTCGTATGGTGAATAAAGATGTAAGTTATCAGTAGTGTTTATGACGTGTGTCATCTGACCGCCATAGAATGAGGCGATTCAGGAACCTTTCCGGCATGGCCTTGGATCGGCCATGCAGTGGCATGATGTCCTCCGAGTTGGTGTGGAGCGGCAGGTGGAAGCAGCCCTCCAAGCTTGCCGAGATCGCATCAAGATGTCAAAGCTTTCACATGTTGCTCCAAGCACTCCGAAACACTCTACCCGTCCTTTCACATCCGATGCGACGCCATCCCAGCAATCATTCGCTATGCCATTCAAAGGTACCCCCGCAGTGTCCCCGGGTTACTCTACCTCTTCCCCCAAGTCCGAAACGCCCTTAATTATCGGAAGCTGTGCCCAAATTCTGGTCCAGCGCTGCCCAGCGTGCTTCGGCGGAACCTTATTTGGCAGGCTTCTTGCTGATGGTGGTGACATTCACGTGTCCACAGATGGCAACTTCCATCACCGCCATCGTCGGTCCGCCGGCGACTGTTTGCCATTCTATGATCCAGCTTATTTCCTTTCAAAAACTCAGGTGGATGCAATGGATATGCATATTGAGCGGCAACGCAAGAAGCCTACTAAGCATCGTAGCGTGATGACCGTTCCTGACGAAGCTCTTGATTTGTGCGAATCCTCCCATGAAGCTGCTGATGGGAAGAAGCAAAAGACATCTATGGAAAGCTTCAATGACACCGGTCTCATGGCCCTCATTTGTTGACACGACATTCCGTTATTCTTCACCAACATTGACTCTCCAGGAGAGCAACAGAAATACGCGCTTGCCCTTATTGCTCATCTCTTCTTGCTTCTGCAATCTAGCGCTACCGTGGTGACATTGTACGATGTGGGATGTGTCCTAGACAGGACGCTCTCCCTGGTGAGTGCTCCCCTAAATCAGCATGTCTTATGATAATTCATTTCTTCCATAGTTTGACATACTGGCCAATGACACTGTCGGTCGCCTTCATTTCGCCACCACAGCCATGCATGCCTATGGCCATGAGTGGGCATGTCAACTCACCTTCAATCCACGTCTATTGTTTGGCTTAGGACTATCCGATGGTGAAGGTACCAAATGGCTTTGGTCCTGTATGATCAAGCTCATCGGGATTGAACGGTCCTCTTCTGTAAGATTTTCTGACAATATGAATATGACGCTTCGAAATGATTATTAATGTAACTTTGCAGCGACAACACTGCATCTGGCTGATTGATCATCAAGCTGCTGCCGTTGGCAATGAGATGCGAGCGGATCTCGGGAATTGGATTAGACGCCACCTTCGCCACGGTGTGCAGGACCAAGGAAAGGCGGCATCAGACGAAATCAGGCAATGCGGCATTTCAGTTGAAGAGCTACGAAAGCAGTGGGCATCTCAAAAAGAGTCACAACTTTCCGTTCGAGCCCATACGTTATGCAATTAACCTAAGTTGAAACCGGACGCACCTAACCTTGCGTCAGATGCTCCTGCACGCCTCAAGAAGGAACTTGACACCGTTTTGGCTCTCCAGGCTGACATCGATAACGCCGACAGAGCCATCCAGGCCGCCAAGATTGCAATGGAGAAGCATGACATTTCTGACGACACACTGGAGGCCTTGCAGAGTTTGCAGCGCACGCACGATCGTTTGATGTCAAAGGTAGACATCCTTTATGTGTCGCTCAATGTCGGCGACAAGTTCCCTGAGCTTCAGGGCATCAACCTCAACTTTGTTCGGACTCTCCTCCTGGCGCGCGACTTGAAGATCAACATACATAAACGGGCAATAGGTAGCTTCTTTGAGTGGGACAAACTGGACCAGGCAGTCGGAGGGGCCCAGAAGGCACTTGGTAAGTTGACATTTGAGTCGTAGAATCTACTAGTATTCTCACTCTCCACAGGCACGAAGCTCCATCAACAAACACGCAAGGTGATTGCTATGCGCCAGCCCGCTCTGATGAGTGCCATTCGTAAATTCAATACCTATTGTCAACAGCTCGAAGAACTCTATGACTCATCGTGGTCGATACCACTTCCCACCCCTCTCCCTACTAAATTAAACGAGCTTCGAAATGATCAGTCATTGATGGAAGATGTCTGGATCTGTCCATCCATTGGACAAATTCCGGGTTGGATGGATGATAAGGGTGTCCGCACAGGAATCAGGGCGATGCTCAAACACGATCGGTGTTTAGAAGAACAGCACTGACTTGGCATGGAGGCCGACAATCTATACTGGTGGTTTGGAAACGAGCTAGCAGCAGTGGAGCTCGCTCTGCATACTCCGGGCAGTACCATCACAAAAACCGCAGATTTATGACATGGTCGACCACGTCTGCTTGACTTTAACAACACGTGACAAATGAAAGTTGCGTCGTGTTGATTATGTCATACGCGTTGTCGAGTATGGAATACAAGCAAGAGTGCTCGTCCAGTAGAGATTCTCTTGTCAGAATGACTCTGTTTTAGTCGCCATTCTGACATTCAATGCTACTACCATCTCGTCTACAGTGCATCATAACCCTCTGCAGCCCAGATCACTTCATCGAGCTCCTCTCCAGTATCTGCGACCACATCGTCGACGCCATCACTGATTCTGCCAATGCCATTAACATGCACTTCGTTGTTGTTGTTGTCCTCTTCTGTGCTGGGCTTGTCCTCCTCACCCTCTTCGACCTCCTTGTTCCATTGCAAGGCCTCATCATTGTCCGAGCCCGACTCGCTCTCTTCATCGGACGAGTCCGAATCTTCTGGGGGACCGTGTCATCCTTCTTGCTGTAACAACTCGTCCCAATCACGAGTAACCTTGTGGCCAATCCCGCCACCATGAAACCTCATAAACATGTCCCTGTCAACGAAACTGTGGAAATTCAGATTAGTAGCGTAGTAGATGCGCTCGTACCACAAGACCTACATGGAAAATGCCTCTTGACCCTGTACCACCACCATCCCCCCGTGGGAAACTCCACAAGGAGCCCCCTCACCGCTGCGATTCCCTTATCCCCTGCGTTATCCACCTGTCAGACATAGGAAAGCGCTACCATGCATTCCCAAAAGGGACCTTCCGTGTCTGCTACTCCCCTCCTGCTGTTCCCAGCGCAATGCTCAAGTCCTTCTCTGCCCACCCATTCACATGGTCTTGGACCACCAAGGCTGGTCCCAATGTAGGAAAAACCTTCTCTGTCCCAACCATCCCCATTGCATGCAATAAGGATGCCAGCTGGGCTGTCCAATGGACGGTATCTCTATTCCACTCATTCAAGTCCCACCTCAACCCTGAGGCTCTGGACCCAGAGACGGGTTGGGTCCTCCCAGCCTTCATAAAACTGTACCAAAGCAATATGCTACTGCACTTCCACAGTCAGTTAAAGACCCCCACTCACACCACCCCGAAGCCTGGAGTCCCCCCCACCCCTCCTCACTCCTCCGCTCCTCCCCCGCCCCCCGGCCCTGACCTCAGGCGTGAGATAGCAGAGCTCCGTGCCGAGTTGAAC
>JBBPRK010001212.1:0-14040 GCA_038093075.1 Boletus patriciae | reverse complement strand
CCGGAGAACTTCAGTCTAGTTCTCCTGGTCTTTCCCCAGTAAAGCCACCAGACAGCGACTCCTGATCCATTGCTAGTGCCTTGGACAGCACTTTTAGTCTTGGTTGCCAATAGACCGCGCAGCTAAGTTACCTTTGACAGTCACTTTGGCTAGTGACCTTGCCCTCTAGTTGGATTCCCTAAAGCACGGTAGACCGGCTTATTGGGTTGTTTCACATTCCATCACACATCGAGATATTCCTCTGTGACTTTATTACTCTATTTGGTTCATTACACAACCATTCTAGACCTATGACATCATCATCATGCCATATCACATCATTAAGATGCCATAGCACACCATTCTTGCTCATGGCTTACTTATGCATTCTTTATGGATAGATTACGCCCTTTATGGCATTTATCCCACTACAAGGACAAACAGTCCTGTACATATAAATACTCTGGGCCTTACACCCAAATCTATTAAGTTCTCTCGCACCCCCAAGCTTGATAACTTCCTAGCAAGACTTACTTGCAAATACTGTCAACTCTAGGTGAGTAGCTTCTCACTCACTAGGTTTCTCCCACTATCGCTGTTGCCTCTGCACCAATTGGAAAGTAGCACTTCCAATAAACACTACAAGCAGTGTTTTCTTGATGTATATAATATCATAGGACTATGCTACAATCATCAGGAATGCTCCTGTTACGGCTCAGTATGCCTAACATCGTTCTAACGGACTTAGTCGTTTCTTTTCTCTCTATTCTATTCTTATCTTTCATTAGTCAGCAATGCTGACCATTCATGTTCACCTTGCGCTTGACGCGCGACTCTTGCACTCCTATGCTGCATGCACTCCTTACCTCTTTCACTTCCATGCAGTGCATGGCTATGTTCTTCTATGCTTCTGTTCCATTCTGCCACCGCCATGTGGTTGCCTTATGTTTCCCTTCTGTTCCATTCTATGGCGATGCTTGATGCACGCTTCTACCTCATGCCACTAGATACCGGAATATTCTAGAACACTCATCGGTAGATCCGGTACAAACATGTACATACAAGTAGAGTAGTATATAAGGCCGCAAGTGCCAGCCAGAGAACCTAGTTTAGTTCTCTTGGTCTTTACCCATTAAACCCACTTGAACACTCCTGATCGTTGCTAGTTGCCGGTCAGTATCTTTCGACTTTGATTTCCTAGTGCAACCCTTGATAGGTTTCTTGGTTGTTTCAGCTCCTGTATTTTTGCTGGTCGACCTAAATTATTACCTCCCAGTCAGCCGTATGTCATGGCCAATTGAATCATATCCACCACTCCAAATTGTGTTTTCCCATGTATACAATGGTCATGATAGTGTGGTACAATCATTAGGAATGCTCCTTTGTTTTCTTCTGGTCAATCTATGTGATCACTCACTAGTCAGCCATCATCATGGTCAATTAAATCAGGGGTGTACACCACTACTCCAAACAGTGTTTCCCCCATGTATATAGCATACTGAGAGTGTGCTACAATCATCAGGAATGCATCTATTTTTTTTCAGTTGACTTATGTATGTATGACATAGTCTCTGCATGATTCTTATATTATTTATAGTAAATTGTTCTGACTGCTGTTTTCTTTAAAAACGAAACTGAAGCATCCCAATGTGTCTGTCTACATGCTACAATTTTTATTTGGGTCAGAATTCTATTAGGCATTTGTAATTATAATTACTCCATGCTCTATGTACATAGTCCTGGACTCCTGTGCAACATCCACCACATGCCGTGGGGGAGTCCTGGACTCCATGCAACATCCATCACATGCCATGGGGGAGTCCTGGACTCCCATGCTACTTACTGGACAACCACACAGGCATCCAGGACTCCTGTCCTATAGTGTGTAGTATGTGTAATTTTCACTGAACACATTGTACAAGTATATATAATTCAAAAAAATCTAAATTGAATTGTGACAGGGGGTTTCCTTATTGGAAATCCTAGGGTTTAAATCTCCCTAGGTCCACAGAAAGAGAGCTCATAGTATTAGCAAAATGGTCCATTTTAGCCTAGTACAGCATAGACAAGTGTAGCAAAGTTGGGTCAAATCACTAGTGCACTTTAGGGCAGACTTATGACATCATTGTGGCTGCAATCAGTGTGAAATTCACTTTCTGGTCATGTAATTTCCTTTTTGGATGGCTGACTAAGCATCCCTGGTGCCATCACCAAAGTCTACAAAATGTAGGATTGGAGAGTAAGAAGTGTAGCTCAAGGTCAAAATCTAAGAAAAGTGTAGTCAAGTGTAGCAAAGTCTAATGCAAACCATTGACTAGGGTATGGCAAAAAGGTATACTGAAAAGCAGTCAAAAAAGTGTAGTAGAGCATAGGAAGTGTACCAATGTCTAGTGAAAGAAGCATAGTCTACCAATAGACTTTAGGCAAAAGTGCAGTAAATGTACATATTTGGAAAGCATAGCACAAGTGTTGACAAAGTGTACCAAAAGTCTATGCAAAGGGTCAGAAAAATGTACCAAACACTGTAGTCCACATAGCTAGAGTGTAGGAAATTGTCCAGCCAACAGTCTACCAAAAGTCTACTCAATGGCGAGGAAAAGTCTACCAAAAAAGTGTAGCAAAAGTCTACCAAAAGTCTAGGTCAAAAAGTGGGAAAAGTGTAGTCAAGTGTAGTCAATCCAAGTGTAGCAAAGTCTAGGTGAAAGTGTAGGAAAAGTGCACAAAAAATGTATGTCAGTGTATCTATGTATGTATTTGGGCTAACATTGCTTATTTTTCCAATGATTAGGGTGTGTATGGCCGGATTTGGAAGCTGACATAAGCATTGAAGCGTCGAGCAGGATGTCCGTCCAGGACAGACACATGTTTGTGCATGTTTGGCACATTCATGGATTAGATCATATGATATATATATATTGATCATATCTTGCTCAGATCTCAATGGATTAGGGTGATTATTAATGGAAAGGGAAGTGCCTGACAGGGCGACTGTCACTCTCCAATAGAGGGGTACTGCCTGTGGTAACCATGAGCAGTAATGCAGAGGAAGATAGTCCTGTAAGAGAGACTTACTGGACAGGTGGCTTGAGTGAGTTGTGAGAGGAGCGAGTGCAGAAAACCGATATTTTTATTAGGAGGGATAAGCCACTCCTTATATACTGGAACAAGTGAGGGCGCCGCCTCACTCTCTGTATGGTAATGCCAAATACAGTAGTCCTTATCTCTGGATAAGAGATAAGAGGGCGTTCTGCTATAGGTTCCCTAAATAGCAAGATAGGAGGGAGTTCTGCTATATGCTCCCTATGAATAGCTTATCTATGATGTCATAGATAAGGAGATAAGAAGATAAGAGTTACTAATCATAATATCATCATGATTATGTAAGACATCTAGACCCGGGTGTAATAGAAGAGCAGAAGTAGAACGGGCTAGACTTAGCGTCTTATCATATCTAATCTCAATAATTATGACCTCATTTGGAAGCTTACATAAGCATGGATGCGTCAAGCAGGGTGTCCATCCAAGACGGACATCCTGTGTGTTCATGTTTGGCAAATTCATATATTGGATCATATGATAGGTATGTATAGTTTGATCATATCAATCTGGGCCTAGCAGTGTCAGAGCGGACCTGGATAATAGACAATACCAAGGCATGCCTAAGCGACGAGTGTGAATATAAGACACTTGAGGCTGCAGATGCCCTAAGGCTCTTGAACAGGACATGTAATGACATGATCCTGCTCTCTCAGACCACTGAAATATACAATTGGAAATATGGTTCACTCAGTGAATATTTATTAAGCTCCATTACTGCCCCCGGCAAAGAGCACCATATACTGCGCTTTTATGGAATCCCAAAGATCCATAAACTACCAGTTAAATTCAGCCTGATCCTACTGTGTCACAGCGCTATCCAAAATCTGGTGGCTAAATTTATTAGTAAAATGCTCAAACCTCTTGTTGCAGAGGCCCTAACTGTCATCCATGGCAGCAAAGATTTAGCAATAAAATTGAGTCAACTCCGACTTAACCCAGGAGCAAAGTACTACATCGTCACTGGCGATGTAGTTGCTTATTACCCCAATATACCTTTGGACATATACCTTGCATGAACCACAGAAATGTTCTGTGAATGGGTCACATGTGTAGAAGGGGACGAAAATAAGTTTTGGCTGGGATTAAGTATCGAGGGTTTTATGGAATTCTGTACATGCGCGCTCGAAGTCGGTAACACAGAGTTGTTAACACAGTTCAATGGGACAATGTACCAGCAACTAAATGGCCTAGCAATGGGCGTTGCAGACTCACCAGACCTCGCCAACTTATATGGCTGGTACTGTGAATGACCCACAGATCGCCTTTTACGGACAATACATCGATGATTGCCTCAGCATAGTGTATGCACACTCTCTGGAAGACACACTTGCGATAATGAGAGCATGTGTAAACATCGATGACTATGTCATTACTTGGGAGGTTGGCAATGCGCAACCATTTCTGGATATGCTCCTATATAAGGACCATAGGGGACGGCTCTGCCATAAGCTGTACAGGAAAGTGAAAAGCCTCCATCAGAGAATCCCATGGGTCTCTGCTCACCCAATAGATGTCAAACGAGGGACATTCTACAGTGAAATGAGCCGGCTGGCCACCCTGAGTAGCAGTTATGACAACTACTTAGAAGCACTCGATTGGTTGGTTACCATCTATGTGCAACATGGCTATGACGAAGCTCTGCTGTTATCTTGGAGAAGGATAAAACTCAAGGAAAGATGGGAAAACTGCCTATCCACTAGCAACCGGGAGACGGGAGCAGTCCTTGTCCTAAAATCCGAGTTCAACACGGCATGGGAGTTCTTTAACGCCCAAGCACTAGGAGACACAATCCTAGGATATATGCGATCTTGGCTTTATCACGCCGAGCATATGAAATTCTCAATCAAATTCTCCCCTGAGCCCACAGACTATGTCCACGATGTCAACACCACAGTACGCTTCGGCCTAAAAATCGTCGATGGAAAAGGCGGGGAGCTTTACATTCCTGACCTCAGGCGAACAGATATCCTAGACAGACGAGTACTGGTCAGTAGGAAATGAATGACTCAGTTATTCGACATTGTCAATCTTTGGAAAAAGATTGTGTTGGACAAGCACACCAACGCGGAAACTGGCAGGCGGGACTCCATCCATCCTGTGGACCAGCCCCATGCTGGTCCACCCAGCCTGCCCGGACCCTCTCTACCAGTGAGGCTCCGCCGTCATCAATCTGGAAAAGTGATTGACTTAGATGACGACGAGCACAATGTACAGAGGAGATCGGTGTCGCCCTTGTGGGTGGAAGACACTGTGGGGCTCATGGCTGAAATCCTTTCCAGGGTCCGTATGGATTAAAAGAACGGTCCCCTGTCCCCCACCTTCGACACTCTTTGAAGTGGTTGATCAAAACCGCAGCGGTCCCTACCTTGTGCAGGGAGCGGGAATTACGCACTTCGGCGCAGAAGCTAATCGGTGCAATACTGTGCAGTACCCGAAAGGGCTAAGTTATTCCCCATCTCAGCTTCTGTAAAGCCTGGGATATACCACGATGGCTCGACCATGGTAGAGTGTCGATGCTCTTAGCTTGGCTTGTGGCAAAGCCAATTGAAAGAAATGAGTAGTGGTTCAAGCAATCGGTCTAAACGATCATTGCGCGAGATGTAGTACCCTTGGTATGGTACCAGATATGCTATAGTCAATGTCTGGAAACAATAATTCCATGCTAAGTAACCCTACCCTAACATGAGTTGATTGGTGTTACAGCCCAATTACGAAGTGTGATTCACTAGTCACATTTAGCTAACTCTAATCCTAACGGGCTAACCCCTAACCCTAAGAGCTAATGCTAACCTGCTAACCCCTAACAGGGTGTAACTCAGAACGAGTCATGCAAGTAATTCAGACCAATCAATTAGAAAACAGCACAAGCGCCCACCGGTAAATTCCACTTTATACCCAGGCCGCTGATGACATAATAAAGCAAGAACGTCCCCATGCCCATAGCAAGGTTGCATTGTACTCATCAGTGGACACTACATACCCTGTGATTGTTGGATACATCACGGACATCGTTTCTCACACACGTGACAGTGTTAGTGTGTTGATCAGTCCTTGTTTGAAGTTTTACTCTAAGAATTTACACCCTGAACCATACTATCTTCGCATTCCTATACAGTGGATAGAACTTACCCCACTGCAGGTTGTAAGCCGAAACATATATCTTACTTTTCACCCTTCATATAAAATTGATCTCTTTGAGAACCACAAGCTGATATACTTTTCTTATCTTTCTATCTGTATTGGTGACAGCACCAACACAGAATCGCCTACCCTTTCTTCCCTTAAACATTTTCGTTTACCCTGCCAATCATTACTACCATATAGATAGTAAAGTAGAGTATATACGAATCAGACAAACTGCCCTTAAATACCATCAGAAAAACCATTAGCCGAGTGAAACCTCATTAATCTATCTTTTCACATCATAAATCACCCTTGCAGAAGTACATACTACTCTCACAACAGTGTCTATGTCAGTTCATGGTTCCAATATGCACGAAACTCGTTGCAATTTCCACTCTCATTGATCTGAGCCAACCAGCGCCAAGCGCAGAGATTGCTAACAAATGGCAAGTTAGTTGTGAATGGTTCAATGTTAGGTCACTTACTATGCCGTTTTGTTTTTTGTTGGTCGCATCCTTGGCTTCCGGTTGGCGTTTGTTTTCCCTTGACTGGTTCCTAGACCTTCCTCGTTCCCCTCCTTACTCTCCGTGTTGACCTTAGCCGTGAATTCAGGCATGGGGGGGGAGGGGAGGAAGCTTGAGCTTCACAGACTTCCTTGTAAAAGTTGAACTACAGTCTTGTTAGTATATTTATCACAGTAGAAACGTAACGTACAGTGGATTGATGATAATAGGAGTTGGCGCAGCAGTATCCTCGGATGACTTTGGAAGAACTTCGGTTGAAAGGCCTGCGGATTGATCCATGTTGGGATGCAAGGTGGTTTCTTCAGCTACTGGCATTGATGAGGCTGGAGTTGGGTGGTCCATCAGCGGCTCTATGTTGGAATCCGAATTGGGAGTGGTGGGTGGAGAGGATGGATCAGAGGGGCTCAACGTGGGCCTGGGAGAGGTGCGTGGAGAGGATTGATTGGAGGGACTCGAGTCCGAAGTGGAAGAACTGACATTGCCTGGGGTTTCGGGTACGTTCCCTTGGGTTACTGCCGGTGTCAATAAGGGTAACATCGCAGTGGGACCTTGGACAGGAGATGAGAAAGGAATTGGCGGGAGGGGGGAAGCCGCAAGTTCGCTTGAAGAGCTGGTAGAAATGTCCAGTGCGTCTAGGGTCGTGGCTAACACTGATGTTGCTGGGGAGTTCTCCTGGCTAGCAGAATCCTCTGTTGGTCAAAACAAGTGATAGTATGTTCAATCGAGTCATGTTTTACTGACCTTTGAATCTCTTCTCTATTGGCTCAGACTTCAATGGTTTCGCCTTGCGCTTCCTGCTCACGCTGGCTGCTGGTTGGTCCCCAGTTGATGTGTCATCCTCCTGTTTGACATGGCAGCCTCCAACCCACTTGCCTTTGTCGTCCAGGTTATTGCGGACCCACCCAGGATAATCAAGCGAGCAAAGAAGGTCGATCTTCCAGTCGTTTTCGGCCAGCTGGAGGAAAGGGAAAGACTTGTACATAGAAAGGAAGACAACCTCCTTCGCAGAGGTGTTGGCTTTGCCCCAGGTCTTTGAAGCCATCCCCTTGTCGACGAGTTTGGCCCAGCAACCTCGAATGGTCTTGTGGATAGCCTTGAGGGTTCCGTCGGGGACCGTGGTGCCCTGCTTGTCTTCTATAAAGGCAAACTTGTATCGGGTATTCCCGTGGGCCTCGGGGGTATTTGTCCACTCGTTATACTGGCGTTGGGTCCAAAAGCGGAGATTCGGATACATTTCGGCAGTCTTCACATTAGCCATCGTCATCTGGGGCTTTTGTAATGATGTGGACAGTTGGTCCAACATCATCCTACACATGACGTAATATAGTCAGCATGTGTTATATAAACTGAAGACTTACTTTAGGGTATCGCGCTCAGTGGTCACCTTCATGAGCTGCGTCTCAAGTCCCTTGCAGCGCTCTTTAATAGCGAAGATTTCCTGCATATATGCCTGACTGGGGCATATAAGGTAATCAGCATAGCCACTGTGAATGAAGTCACCTGGGAGTATCCTAGCGGTGACTGATTAAGCGGTGCTTGGGAGATTAAGGGGGCGGCAGCGGTGCGTCCAAATATGTCCGGTGCATCAAGCATGTTCTCAGAGAAACCTACAGTAGTATTAGTCGAGAATAAACTACCTGTATTAAGGCAGGAGAAGTCGTAGGTTCCGTTCATTATGAATTGGAAGGAGGGTAAAGGGGTGTGCAGAGGAACAGAGCGTAGGAATCAGGGGATGTACAGTTCTAGTAACTCCGACTCGGCTAGATCCGGGTGTGCTAACCTAACAACGTAACTTAGTTGTTCCCTCAATATGACCGAGCCAATCGCCAAGCTCCTCATGCCAAAAGCACCCCAGATCCAGATGTCTGGGGACGTTATATTGATAGATATCAACGACGTCGTTCCTGGCTGGGAAACCTACACGTTTACTCTGGATGCCATCCACCCCAGAGAGAAGGTAAACACCTTTTTCTTGTTTCGCTGTTGACTTTACTCTCTCCAGAAAATTGTCCTATGAATCAAGCATCGCGCTGTTGATAATCAATCTGTGTAAGTGCTCGATGAGTTCACACATGCAAAGCAATGTATTGATCCAGTTCGGCTGCAGAGAAGTACAAACAGAAGACACAAACGCATCTTGCAAGATGCTTGTCAATCCAGCATCGTAAGTGTTATTGTTGTATTCAACCCCCGTATACTGATACAATCCATAGACAAATGGACAGTCACAAAGCACTTACTGTATCTATTAAAGAAGATCCAGGTATCGTTCTCAAGTTCCAACTAGTACCCGACCCAGTCAAATCGGAAGACGAAGAGACGCCCCTGCCAGTGGATATTACAGGTGACTACATTCGGTGTGTCAGCCAGTTTAAATAAGACATCTCTAACTATCTTGATTACAGTTGCCCAATCATCCCATGCCATCTGCTCGTCCATCGTGACATAGCCAGTCACATCTACCCTTCAAGATACTTAATTCGTACTTTCGACACCGCCTTCCTTTTCCTCAAAAGTTCCGAGAAAAACTGTCACCAGAGGAATATGGTGAGAGGTTGAGAAAGCGTCTGCGGTTGGCATAGCTGCTCGTGTTGTTTTTTGTTACATAGCTGTCGTCGTATCCTGTCGTCGTGTTCTGCTGCCATTCTGTGATGTACCCAGTTGTTACTATGCTGCTATTCAAATAGTTCGTTGTCGCAAAACCACCCATTCGATATAACAAGTGTAAGCCATGTATTTGAGATCGAAAAAACATATGCACGAATCTACTCAACATCCACACTGTCATCATCTTCATCCTCGTCATCCCCTCCTTCTGAGTACACACTATAAGGCACACCAAGATCTGAGATATCCACACCTGGTTTCTCCATCATACAAAAGAATCGGGCTTCGACTCCATTTGGCAACGTTAATACGCGAGGGATCATAGCAACGACACTGCAGATGGATTTGACGTTGCAAATGAAGAGGTTGTTGAGTAAAAGGGACGCTGCGAGAACTTGTGAAGACAGGTGTAGAAGGTCAGTGTCTGGTTCCGAATAAAGCTTGAGCACAGCGACATCCGCAAAAGACCACCCTTCTGGAGCATGGGGTGCAGATTGAACAGCAAGTCGAGTGAAGTACTGGACTTCTCCAACTCGAACTTTATCAGCGTCGAGAAACTTTAGGAAGAATGTGTGAATAGATTTGTATTGGTGAGATGCTGACGTACCTTAACATTGCGGGAAACGCGTAGGTTATCCGCTGACTTGAGGTTCTCCCTCCAGGCAGAGCGAGCAATCTGTCCATTTGGCAGGAGGAGCCGTGCCCATTTATCGAAGCGAGGAATGTCTTGAGTGCCAGGTAAATAGTTTTGTAAGAGTTGAGTCAGTACGTCGTCAGGAGAGACGGGATACTTGGACCGTTTACGAAGGAGGACATAACCATCGCCGAGGTCAATGGAGCCACGAGGAAGTGCTTTGGGAGGGGAGTCAAGCTCTGGCATGATGGAGAGCAGGGCATTGACTTGGGAGCGGCGAATGCCCTCTCGAGCAAGGTTGGCGTATGGTTTAGACGGTTGACGGATTTGTTGACCTAAGTTGCCAATTGTTCGCTCCATGGTCCATTGCGCATAACAGATGGGAGGTCCTTTTTGAAAGGCCTCTGGAACTAGATGAATGACCTGGTGGACGGTGGGATGAATAAAGTGGATGCGGTCATGGCAGAGTTGGTAGTAAAAAAGCTCGAAGTTCCGTTGCCAGACACAGAAGAGGGTGTGAGCGTCTTCGAGCTGTTCGTGGGTTAGGGAATACTGGCATATGATTTGAAAGCCACGAACAAGCTGGCAATAGTGGGACCAATACTTCATGGGAAGTACGCCGTAGAGAAGAATGGGGGCAATGCTGAACGTGTACAGCTGGAATTCCCAGGTCTTGTATTGGGTGTTGATCTTCTCGGCGATATTACATGGTTTGCAGTCGTATGAGCTAGGGAGGAAACTGCCAGCAGCAGCAACGTCCTTGCCATGGGAGGTCCAGAGGTCCTCATCCCTGAGAATAGCCCAGTCCCATGTGGACTTGTCATCGCCAGGGCCAACGTCCATGTCAGCACGCCACAGGGAAATAAGAAGGTCCGAGATGTTGCCAGCTAAGTGCATGACATCAGTAGTCATACAGAGTGGAACACCGAGTGAATGCAAGGGATTGAGGCCAAGGATTAGGGGAGGTTTTGTGAGGCCGGTCTCCGTCTTCATTTTGTCCCATTGCATCTGGTTGGCGACGGAAACGATCTTGTGGAGGTTTTGGGAGTAATCCGAGGAGCCGCCAGGGGGAAGGCTAAACACATCAATGTCGGCGTGATTGCTGCCCTCGGGAACTCGATCACGGGGGCATAAGAGGGCTGGGTAGTAGCGATGTGCACGCTCTTTGCGTCTTCCCGGAAGGCCGCAATACAGGCGGCAACCATTTTTGCCGCTGTGACCAACCATCCCGTCCCAGTAGACAAGGCCAGGGCCGTCGGCAGTTGTGAAGAGAAGATAGACATACGAGAATAACGAGAATCAGAGAGTGGATCCCACATGGAAAGACCCTCACGTTGGATCGCGGCAAGATGGTGCATGCCAGGGAAGAGAAAAGAATCCACATTCTTTGGCTTTTTTGGGCCTGGGATAAAGCCGCCGGGCAAGACATTGAGTTTGCAATAACGAATGTCGGGGGAGAGGTTGCCTATGATCCAGATATACATCCAACAGTCTGATTCCTTACTTTCGTATAGCTGTGCGCCATCGAGTGAGACCATGAGGACAATATCATGTTCTTTGATGTCGCCATCCAACACAGCGCCTAGAAAATCCCACCCCATAGCTATGTCGTTGATGAGAGGAATGTCAGGAGAGCGGGTAGCTATGATATCATGGAAGAGTTCTTGAGTCTTCTCCCAAAGATAGCGCATGGAACGCGCACTCACTGGACTGCGATTTCTTGCCTGAAGTTGAGGACCAACTGGAATCGTGGTGAATTGTTGAGCGGAAACTTTAATGCAGCCACTGGTTCCTTGAAGCTTCTCCTGGTTCCATCGCAATGCTTGACATAATGGACATTCATCTAAATCACTGAATGGTCCTGTAAAAGCAAGACAAGTATTTGGGCACATGTCATGGAGAATCGACTCGACACCAGTAAGCGTGCCAATGAGTTTTTCGACCTGGTAGAAGCTGAGGATGTTTCCTATATTGGGAAAGTTGTATTTGAGAGAATAAGTGACAGACTCATATGCAGCCTGAGATGCATTTTCGAGAGCAAGGTAGGTAGAGATGCTATGTCGAATGGCGGGATCCTCGATTTGAAGCAGGACAGCTGGCGGATGGTGGAGGCAAGTAAAAGCATCCGGATCAAGCTTGGCACAAGGTTCCGCGGTGGAAGCATTAGAAAGAGCACGGATAAAATGCATAACCTCCTGCATTGGCTTGAAGGTCGCCAGAGAAAAGAGGGTGTTGACATCGACATTAGGTTGGGGTCGTCGTCGATAATTTATGAGGGTGTGCAGAGGATGATGGTCTTGGACAGGAGAGTCTGGACGTGGGATCAGAGAATCTGGGTGGGGAAGAGGGTCTAGCGGCGCGATAGGAGGGTCGGGCTGGGGAAGAGGCAACTCTCCCCGCACTGCAGGAGAGTCCAGGAGAAGAGGAGAGCCCCCCTGAAGAGCGGGAGAGTGGGGTGGGGAGGAGCAGAAGGTACCTAAGATCATGTCAACGGACAGAGAGCTGTGATGAAGGCATGAAAAAATACCTCTGGTTCTCCTTGTAGACCTCGTTTGTCAGGTGAGGTGGGGACCTGTCGTTCACGCGCTCTCTTTTGCACAGGTAGAACACCATTGCGCCTGCGAGAGGCTGTACCTCTTGGCCTGTCCAATTTTGCACACTGCATCCATTCTCGTTCCTCTGCTGAAGCTGCTTGGTAATGGCGATACCAGGTCGCTAAAGAAACTACATGAGGCTGACCAAAGCTTTCAGAACATACGCAGTTGTAGCGCTGGTTTGAGGTTCCAGTGCTGTCGACGTCTGAGTCCATGGGGGGGGAATGTCAAATGGCTGGATGGAGTGCGGCATGCTTTTGTACAGTTTGCAGCATGTTCTGCGAATTGTACAAATGCAGGTTGCACTGCACAGCTGCACGTTGCATCTTGTGTTGTGTTGCATTGCGGTTGCATTGCCAGATCAGCAGAAACAGCCTCTGAGAAGCAAGTCGAGGCCAATCAGACATGTGCATATATTACCAGATAAATATCAGTAAATACATAATACAACATATGGGATCAGTCGGGATCATGGACAATTTTCACTGGGACTCATTCCCCGTCCCTCATCGGATGTCCCCACAGTCATCCCAAAACAGAACACCATCCCTGCACTCGCTGTACTGCTCCACTTGACACACTCTCCGTCTGCTACCGAGCGGGATCCCACACAGATGCTCGAACAGGATTCAAAGCACTGTGGACGGTGTTCGATAAACCCTATATCGAGTTTGATCTATGCAGAAACCAGTTCTGTCTCCAGTTCCACGGATAGGTCGAATAGGAAATTTAGAGCGATCAAGTTGTGAGCTATCATGTGAGCGGCGATGTTTTTCGTGCGTTGCTGCTTCCACATCACATGTATGACATCTCTAGTTCATCACTGGTTCAAAAGCAGGCACGATCATTGTTGAAGTTGCACCAGGAGCTATACCGACAATAGAGCAACCCTGTGGCACCTCGAGTGTCCAACGGGCAAATGACAGATGCGGTGACAACCCAGTTGCTCACTGCCTCACCCGCATTGGCACGCCCTCGTCCACCCACCTTCGATTTCATGCGCAAGCATGTGTAGGTCTGCATATGCTCGTTCACTCGCATGTGTATATGTGCACATGACACATGCACGTTCACGCTCACCCACTTGCAGGGTTCGTATTGACGGTGGACAGTGGGGATGATCAGCAGCGGTAAAAGTGAGCATGGGCGAGGAAGAGCATGCATGGAACAACAGCGCCCGTGTGCAAACGAGGACGTGAGCACTCCTGTTCACATGTGCACGTGAACTATCATGGGAATTCCTGGTTGCAGGTGGTTGTATCATGGTGATGCGCTGTTTCAGTCTGTGACTACTCTGCTGCAGTCTGCAAGCCATTTGAGACTTGTGATTGCATATGGTCAGACGTGATTATTCCATCAGCAAACCAGCCCTCAGCCTAAGTTAAGGCTCCAGATGCCCTAGTATAGCCTAGACTATTACAGACTGGATAGTATTGGGGGATACTGGGAGAGGTAGGGGATGAGGGGGGGTGAGAAGGGG
>JBBPRK010001211.1:0-14044 GCA_038093075.1 Boletus patriciae | reverse complement strand
GTGTCGTGGACCCCAAAATCAGATCACTCTTCCAACAGGTGATCGGATCTTTACTTTATCTCATGCTTGGGACTCGTCCCGATATAGCATATGCAGTGATCGCCCTTTCGAAGCATGCCGCTAAGCCCTCGAAAGATCATCTTGATCGCGCATTCTACATATGCCGCTATCTACTCGGGACACGTTATTACTCCCTTGTATTCGATGGATCAACCAAGGCAGGCTTAATCGGTTATACCGATTCTGATTGGGCATCAGATCCGATCTCCCGTCGCTCACAAACAGGCTGGTTTATTAAACTAGCAGGCTGCATCTTCAGCTGGCAATCTCGCCAACAAACCCGTGTTGCATACTCATCCACGGAAGCTGAATACGTTGCGCTTTCTGACTGTAGCAAACAAGTCGTATGGATTCGTACCATACTGGAAGAATTAGGTTACGATCTAGAACCTATCCCGATCTGTGGAGATAACCAAGGCTCCATTTTCATGGCAGACAATCCGGTGACGGAAAGTCGATCCAAACATATCGATCTTCAATGGCATGGCATCCGCGATTACGTCAAAGAAGGCCTCATCGAGATATTCTACATCGAAGGAACTAAAAATCCCGCTGATATGTTTACTAAAAACCTTGGTCAAGAAGCGCTCAACAACTGCCGACGACAATTGGGTCTCGTACTCTACGACAAACCACAGTTATAGTACTGTTATGCTTACGCGCTCAAAGAAGCTGCTTAGCAAGGGGGAGTGTTGAACTTATAGTGTACTATTTCATTTCTTATCGTAGTATACAGTAGTTTACTCTATATGGTTACCGCTATTACATAAGCGAACCACTCGTATATATCATTCAAACTCCGCATCTGAGTTCGAACAACATCTCTTCTTGTTACCACTACGTGCTATCACTTCAGCGTCTCATCCAATCGGTATGTACTAGTTCTTCCTCACCTCAAACTAGTCTACGCCTGGACTTCAACACCAGATGGCATGTGGTTTGCCGAATCCATCAAAAGCGAAGCTCTCACAGATGACATTGAACCTGCTCATAGTTGGTCAGCCTGTGGCGACAATGACGACGAAGACACCACCTCATCTTCCCTACCCTATGCCACCTCATTCAAGATGACAGCACAGCGTCAAATGAAATTACCAAGCTGTACGACAGTGGTGCATCACAGCACATGTTGTCAGCGTGCGGGTGATTCGTCGACTTCACCACTATCCCACCTAAACCCATACAGTCAGTGGACAACCGAACGTTTAATGCGACTGGAAAAGGGAACCTCTATGTGCATCTGCCTAACGGCAATAAGTGATCACGTATCCTCCTCAAAGACGTTCTTTACGCACTGTCGATGAAGGTTACCCTCATCTCGATCAGCCGTCTCGCAAGTGCAGGCTATGCCGCACTCTTTCGCAGTCAATCATGCTCCATCTATACAGCGCAGAAACACCTTATTGGTTCCATTCCCCTCATTAACGGCCTATATCGCATTCGTAATCAGTACCCCACACCATTTGCGGGCGCTGCGAAAGTCGAACAAGAACTTACCATGGAGGAGCTACATGCTCACCTGTCCCATGTCAGCGCTGCTATGATCCACAACATGCTGGCTAAGGGAATGGTAACCGGCATGAAGTTACACCCGGATCATACCACCATGGGACAGTGTGAGGCGTGTGAGTATGGAAAGGCAACATGTAAGCCTATCGGAAAGGACCGTGAACCGAAGTGCTGTGAAAAGTTCGGAGATGATGTACATACCGATGTCTGGGAACCGTCGCCGACGCAAACACCTGCAAAAAAGACATACTACGTCACGTTCACCAACGATCACACATGATACACGCACCTTAGTCTCTTGGTGGCGAAATCAGACACTTTCGATGCTTATCGACGGTACAAAGTGTGGGCAAAGACACAGCGCAGCACCAGCATCAAATGCCTCCGCTTGGATCGTGGGGGGGAGTACCTGAGTGACGGGTTCACTCATCATTTAAAAGCTCAAGGAACTGAGAGAAAACTTACCACCCACGACACCCTGCAGCACAATGGCATAGCAGAGGGCCTCAATCGCACACTGGTGGAATGAGTACATGCAGTCATACATGCGAGCAGATTGCCAAAAACCCTCTGGGGGGAGGCGATTTTGCACATCGTCTGGGTGAAGAACAGGTCAGCGACTTGTGCACTCAACAGCAAAACGCCATACGAAATGCTGTACCAGATGAAGCCAAATATTGCCGGCTTACCTGTGTGGGAAAGCAAATGCTGGGTGCATGACGCGAGCAGCTCGAAGCTTGACGCCCGAGCGTGCGAAGCCCACTGGGTCGGATTTGACCCGGATAGTACCAGCGACGCCCATCGCGTGTACTTCGCTGACCACCGAGTTGTCGCAGTCGAGCGAAACATGACGTTTCAGCGCCACAACGGCATTGCAATTGGCTGCATTGGTGTCACGAGCGAGGGGGAGAACGGAAAAGCAGACGAAAACTGTCAGCAAGTCGCTTGAAACCCCAACGAAGACCCACCAGATGCACCAACCAATGCACCAGCCCCAGACCTGCCTCACCACCCGCAGAACGAGTTGAGGCGCTCAAGTCGACAGCGCACGGAATCGCTGTACATGTGTGCAATACACAGCGGCGCTGGTACCCACGACGGACGATCTGGCGACCCACCATTCCCGCGGGGGATGCAACCTGTCGAAAATCAGAACAAGATGAGAGAAGGAACTCACGCTGACGATGTGGGAACCGACCTCATTGATAGTGATGGTATGGCGACTGGTGCATGGGAATTTGATGCCAGTAACGCGGCATATGCGTTGGTCGCCAGTGCTGCTGAAACAGAAGGGTTGGAGCCAGAGATGTTAGAGGAAGCGCGGAAATGGCCGGATTGGGCAAAGTGGGAAGAAGTGGTTAACACCAAACTCAAGAGTCTAAATGAGGCACATACCTGGAATGTCGTCGAGAGACCAGTGAAGATGAACATCGTAAGCTGCAAGTGGGTCTTCAAGATAAAGAAGAACGCTGCCAGCAAAATCGACAAGTACAAAGCCCGGTTAGTAGCATGCGGCTTCACACAGCGACTTGGCGTCGATTACGATGACACCTATGCTCCCATCGCACGACTCACCTCAATCCGACTCATCCTGGCCACCGCAGCAAGGCAGGACTGGGACGTTGATGTCTTCAACTTCCATAGCGCATTCCTCAACGGCAAGCTAGACGAAAACAAGGATATCTACATGGAATTACCGCCCGGTTTGGATAAACAGGGTTGGGACCTTGTCGCAAAGCTCTGCGTCACCCTCTACAGATCCAAACAAGGCGCGCTGAAATGGTACCAGCGGTTATCAAAAGAACTAGCTGCATTGGGGTTCAAACGGATGGAAGTGGACTGGGGCATCTTCATCGTGCTCATAGGCGCGCACATTTTGATTCTCACATCACACATTAACGACTGCACGGTCACAGGGAGTTTGAAAACTCTTGTCAAGGACTTTAAAGCCGAAATTGGCTCTCGTTTTCATATTAAGGACCTGGGACCTATCAGCTGGCTCCTCAGCATGAAGGTCACTTGTGATCGCCAAGCCCGCACCATCTCACTCTCCCAAGAACCGTATATCAACGTGATACTTGCAAAGTTCAATTTTACGGACACTAAACCAGTCGCAACTCCCCTCGACCCCAACGCCCATCTATCTGAGTCACAAAGCCCACGGACAACTAGCAAAACTGCGCAAATGTGCAATATACCCTATTGTCAAGCGACGGGATCTCTAATATACCTCATAGTGGGTACAAGACCCAATATCACCTTTGCCACATCGTATGTATGTCAGTTCAATGCCAACCCAGGCTGGGCCCATTGGGAGGCCGTCAAACAGATCTACCGCTACCTCATGGGTACCAAAGGATGGACGCGCACATTTGGTACGCAAACACATTGTCGTCTTTTTAAGCTAAGGCAACTCAGAACTGATATAGTTCCCCAGACAACTTGCCTAAGCTTCCACGGATGATAGACTATAAGCTAGGGAAATGGTATTTCTCCTAGACAAATCAACACACACAATTAAGGAGTATTGAGTCGGTGAGTAAACTTAGTCTCGCCAGTAACGTGGGTGGTTCGTCGATCTTCAACGATAGTTGAGGGGGATCAATATGGCTAGAAAGCTCCTCTTGTGGTCTGGTTAGTATGGTGGTGTACTGATAGATAAGCACACAGATGGCTCATGGTGGATTTTCGAACAGTAATGTTGTCTGCAAATAGGGCTGCTCGGATCTTATCTGGCCACATGTGAATATTGCCTTTGCAGGCTTTCACCAAGGCTTTTCTAATGGCAAAGTGTCCTTGCTCCACCACTCCATTTGCTTGGGAATTGTATGGGGAAATGTAAACCTGGGGAATATTATATTTCTGCAGCAATTCTGATAGTGCTCCCTTGAATTTGGGGCCATTATCAGTCACAATCTTCCCTATGCATCCATAGCGTAGGATAAGGTCTTCCAACACAAACGTAGCTACTGCGCGGGCTGAGGCTCTACGTAAGGCTCTTCCTTCAACATACTTAGATAAGTCATCTTGGGCAAGAACTAAGTACTGGAAACCTTTAGCCGGGGGCATGAGCATTATGTCCATGTGGACCTTAGTAAATATGGTGGATGGAGGCAGTGTCGTAATCAGTAGGTGCATCTTGATGGTGCTTTGAATCTGACACTCATGGCAGGAGTTTACGTGGTGGCGTACATCCTGGTACATTTGGGGCCAGTAAAAGCGGGTACGTAGGTTCTCCCAGGTGGCCTTCTCTCCATGGTGCCCCAATGACTCATGGGCTATCCTCATCAGCTCCAATCTTTTGTCATTGTCGAAGACGACCAGAAGAGGGCGACCTGATTTGGTTCGCTTGAAAAGTCGTCTGGCAGTTGCATAATACTTGGTTACTTTCTTGAGAAAGTTCTGGGTAACTGGTTCTGGAATGGGGTTAGTAAGGTACTCGTAGATTCGTTGCAGTGTATTCTGCTGGGTTCCCACAGCTGAAAGTGAATATACTTCAGGGGAACTAATGGCTGCTTCTTGTAAGCCATTTTTCACACGTAGGCCAGGTCCATAGTCACTGTAGAACAGTGCTACTTCGTCTAACCATGTATCATCGTAGGGTTCTACATCAATGTCAGTGTCTAAGGGTCTGCGTGACAATGCGTCAGGTCCTTTGAATTTCGTAGCAGAAATGTGTACTAGGGTAAAGTCAAACATTAGGATCCCTTGGATCCACCTGTTCATCACAGCGTTCGGTTGTAACTCCAGCTCATTTAGCATTCCTTTTATGTACTTGGCATCCACTTCCACTATGAGGTTTGTGGCACCAATTATGTACAGGCGGAAGTGCCTTAGCGCTCGGAATAAACCATACAGTTCCAACTTGGGCTGAGAATATGTAGCTTCCACTTTGGAAAAGGGAAGTGATCCATATCGTAAGGGTCGGTGCTTGCCTTTCTCATCTATCTGGGATAGGATCATTCCTACACCCATATAGCTGGAGTCTACCGATATGATTATTGCTCTGTCGCAACTGTAATCAATCAGCATTAGTGCTGGTGCACTAGTTACTAGTTCTTTGAGGGTGTCAAAGGATTCTTGGCACTCCTCAGTCCAGACAAATTCTACTCCTTTCTTCCAAGTGGAGGTAATGCTGGATGCAATCTGTGAATAGTTAGGTATCCATATTCTCACAGTTCTGCACAATCCCATGAATTGGCAGGCTTGTTTCACGTTTCGGGGCGCTGGTCATTCTTGGATAGCATTTACTCTACCTTTGTCTGGTTCTCTCCCATTTATACCCACGGTCTGTCCTAGGATCAATACTTGTGGCTGGCAGATCTGGAATATTTTGCCAGAAAAAGTGGCACTGGCTTCTGCCGCTCTGTGCAGAATGTGATTTAGGTCCACAGCATGTTCCCAGATGTACCAGCGTATTCCTGGTCGTTCTGGTAGGACAGTGGGTTGGTCATCAGCATCAGGATAGGTAGTGCTTGGTCCTCGTATGGGTGCATCGTCAATGAAAATGTTCATTACTTGAGAGACAATTTCATCTTGAAACACAAATACCATGCACTCTTGGAATTCTGAGGGGGAATTCATAAATCCAGTGGGTAGTGATGTGATACGTAATAATCCCAATGGGGTTAGAAAGGCTGTCATATCACGGCTTGCCTCATCCATTTTTCTGGCATCGAATCCCCAATACAGGTCTAATACTGTAAAGCATTTTCCTCCCAAAAACTGGTCCACAAATTGATCCAGGTTGGGAGGAATTGAGGATTCTTTCAGGCTTATCGCATTCAGGGGTTGAAGGTCATGTACTATACGGAGCTTTTGTTTGGCTTCGATCCAAGTGCAGAACCATTGTGACCAATATGGCGATTGGCAAGGTTCATATACCCCTGCCTTAATCTTGAGGCGGAGTAGTTCTATGACCTTGTCCCTGAGTCCAGGTGGGATGGGTATGTTTCTTTCTTGCCACGGTGTATGTGGTACGTGTGGAATTTTATAGGGACTAAAGTAAGTCTCTTTCAGTGTTCCACGGTGCTCATCTTCAAAGGCAACAGCTGCTTCATTTTTGATGAGTACATATACGAATAGTTCACGTTCCTCAGGCCACAGAAACTGGTGTTTCTTCATATCTTCCAACAGTTTGTGGATACGTTCCTGAGTGAATTTGACTGTAGGCTGGTTTTCACCGAAGTGAATATTCCAAGTAGGATAATGTGTATTGCTCATCGTGATCGAACATTCAGTAGATCTTTCAGAAGCTAATGTGTTGCTAGTTGGTCTTACAATTCTACAATGAAGATGCCAAATAGGACACAATCGTAATCGTACAGGGTACTGCATATGTAGCAGACTTCCTGTGTTCGGTTAGGATCCTGCGTTATTTAGCAGTCTTCCTAATTCACGGGGCAGTAGGCTAGGTCAACAGCTAATCGTACTGCGTCAGTTCACTGATGCTAAAGCTAGTTGGGCTTACGCTTCACTTGGGAAGGGGCCAAGTAGGTAGCACAGCAAGGGTCAATCGGTATGAGGTACTGTGCTTAGACAGACTTCTCACACACAAACGTATTCAGGCAGCTGATGCTAAAGCTAGTTGGGCTTACGCTTCACTTGGGAAGGGGCCAAGTAGGTAGCACAGCAAGGATCAATGGGTATGAGGTACTGTGCTCAGACAGACTTCTCACACACAAACGTATTCAGGTAGCTGATGCTAAAGCTAGTTGGGCTTACGCTTCACTTGGGAAGGGGCCAAGTAGATAGCACAGCAAGGGTCAATGAGTATGAGGTACTGTGCTCGGACAGACTTCTCACACACAAACGTATTCAGGCAGTTGGGAAGATTCAAGTAGTAATAACTATATGGTCTTACGACAGGCTCGTACTGCTGCCAATCATTTGCTAGTTGATACATATTCCCTAATGGCACTCTCAATGGGCTTACAACAGCTCTAATGGTCAATGCCTTTAGACTGATGCTATGCATGCCACTATCACAGTGTGGGCTCGTAAACAATCATTCGTAAGGGGTTGTGTCAGGGTTGTGTCAAGGTTGTGTCAAGGTCATGTCATTGTTGTGTCATCGTTGTGTCATTGCAGGGAACGGAAAGATTCATAGTGTGTTGGGTACTTATTGTTCTCCGTGCACACCATTCCTTTCTTTAGTTCACTCCCTGGTATGATTGTTCACTTCTAGGAATACATTATACGTATGATAATAATATGTGATGGCCCAGTCGCCGTATGGGCTACACAGAAAGTAAGGTACTTCATAGCGTGTATAGTAGGGGGGTGGACGTAGGAAGGGTGGCATCAATGCTTCTCACGAGGCCAAAGATTATCTCAGACTCTATGGTCTGATTGTCAGTGGGGTCGGTCATCAAGCAGGGTTTATGTGCCTTGCTCGGGCGACCATCACTATCACTAGGATGGTGGTATGAGTCTGACTTGGGTGTGGAAGTAGCCCATAGTACCTGTTGTACGGTTAGTACTTGCACTCGATGTCAAGGGGAAATGGTATAAAGAAATGGCCTACCTCAGCCAGTGGTAGAAGTCGATGGGGGGATGAAAGTCCACCCCAGGGATCATTCGTAGCCTGGCTGGGTATTTATTAGCCATACGTAACCTATTAGGGGTCTCGGTTAGCAACTGAACGCTCTGGGGCGCAAGCTTGCAAACAAAATTAAGTACAGGCATGGTAACCGTGTGTTTTCCCTATTTGGGATGGGGTTGATCCTAATGTTACTTAGGCATACATTTGTATGGACAGTTCGGATTGGATCATCTGTGTCCATATTTGTACTTAAATGTACTTTGTACTGATAAGGTCAAACTACTTTAGCTTGGGTTAGGATCAGTACCTAATTCTCATGTCAGTAGTACTCGGTATCTAGTGTGTTTACCTGTGCCTTAAGCTTGGTCTATAGATATAGCACTTATTGGGCACACGACAAGGCCTTTGAATCATTTTGATTCTGGCTACACTAATGGTACACACACAGTTGGGTTCAAGTACCCTCCCGGTGCTGCCGAAGCGCCGGGTACATCACGGACGTATCGTGCATATCGATTCTCAAAATAAATAAAAAGGGGGGGACATACTACAAGTCATCAAGAAACACGAATCTTCGCCCAGTGTTGGGCGGTAAGTAATGGTACAAGTGAGGTAACACGAAGAATAACCTTGCGCTCGAAGCGCGGGGTTTTTCCAAAAATTCGAAACATAATACACCTAAATAAGAAGCGGGCGGTCAGATATCGGACAGATCGTAGTTAGTACATTCAGATGGCAGTGAGAAGTGCAGGCGGAACATGAGGCGGTGCTACAGTGTCGGCATCGCCGTATCGCTGATAGAATTCTTGCTGCTTGATACGTAGTTTGTCGGCGTTCATGATAATACCCCCTCAAGTCCCGGTGCGAGATCCTGCAAAGGACATGGGGTCCTCAAGGTGGAACTCATGGAGTAACTGTGTGACAACATCTTCGTCAGGAGGGGGTCTGTAAAATGAGGTCAACGACTTCGGTGAGCTCGGTCTCGCCATAAAAGCGAAGTAGACCACATGCAGAGCATAGGAATCCTGCCTCTTTGAGTGTGAAGAGGGGATTAGCAGTGGGGGCGCGCTGTGGGAGGAATTCACCGCGATGGACATACGCCGGGGCACACGTAGTACCATCTAGCAGCAGTATATAGACCTTGTCTTCCTGGCATTCAGCGGCCTGTTGGGGGGTCAGAATGGCGTGAACGGTGTGCAGTAAGTTGTAAGCGTCAGTACGGAACCTGCGCAGCTTGGGGAGCAAGTGCAGGTAGTCGATATGAGCGCAGAATACCCGCAACTCATATGCTGGGGTACGGCTGAAATAAATGGAAGGGGGGTAACGTAGGAGTAGCTCGCTGTCCTTGGTGGTCTCGGTGTCGTTCATCATCTCCTTGACATACTGAGTGAGGTTGTTGCGGAACTGCATAGCGTAGTGCATAGCAGCCTCAACGTAATTTCCGGGGCAAGTTCCTGTAAATGAACTGGGGTGATACGAGGTGTTGTACTTGTTAGGCGGCTGAAAGCAGGTGGTGTAATAGTTACCACTCATGCTAAAGCTGGCCGTGCCGTCGAAGTACCCATCTGCAAAGGGGATGGGTCCGAGCCTGGCGACGGTTTGAGTATGAAACAGACCTGGGTCGAAGTTCTCCGTATGGTACAGGTTGTACGGCTCTCGCCGTCCGATGGCGGCTGCATAGATAGCGGGATTGCTATGCAACGGCGGGTAGTCCAAGTCAGCGTCAGAATCCGGGGTGGTGTCACGGCTGCAAACAGAATCGGCTGTGCCGATATCTTCGCTGTCGCTGTGGAGGGTACTGGCAGTAGTAGACAGGCTGATGGGAACGTACCCTCCCCGAATAGACTGGGGACTTTCAGGAGTTGGTGCTAAGAGTGAACTCCCCCCCGAAGGGAATAGAGTCGGGCTGGGGAATGGATTGTGCATCAGTGCGGGGGTTCCCTCAACAGGGAGCTTACGGAGATGGGTTGCGTCTGACGCAGGCGAGGCGGCATTGGAGTCCGCATACCTCTGCTAGGAGGGTGAGGGAAGGAGGAAGGGGATTGATATCGGAAGGGGGTTGGAGTGGAGTGCCATGACAGCAGAGGAGGTGATCAATTTGGACGTGGTAGGAGGTGAAGAAGGGGGCGTCAAAGACGCCGGCTCAGCTAAACAGGGCATAAGGCATGGGTGATGTGATCTTACGTCCATCATTCGGAAGTGTCACTGTTGACAGGTTTACGTGGCACTTAGCCTTCTCGGTTCCAATGGGAGGTAACATGGCTTTGATGATGTAAGCTGTTTTGTAGTCCATTTGCACGCCATGTACCGCGTGTTGCTGTGCGGCGAATTGAGCAGAGTTGAGTGCCAAGTAATCGGCAGCCCAATTACCGATCGGGGCGTGAACGGCAGAGGCTAGGGGTCCCAAGTGGCTGTTATCAAGCTTGGAAGGGGCTGTCCCGTAGCTTTGAGTGAGCGGATCTGGTTGGAAGAGTTGGGAGTAGGAATCCCGGAGGTCGTACTTGACCTCCATGCTGGCCCAGGGCTCGAGTGACTCAGTACAGTAGCTCTTAAATACACTTTGTGTAGTTTCCCTGTACAGTTCCTGAGTATTCATTACTGCATTACTCAGGGGGTTATTCCCATTTTGGGATGTGTCACTCGGCATCGGCTCCACTACTAATGCTAAATTAGCCGATGCTGGTCCAGCACAGTGGCATGGTATATTGCTCGTGTGCCTTCGATTTCCCTTTTCGGAATCATGTGGCTGGAGCAATACTTCCATCGGAGTTGCTCGGTTCACACTATCTTTTACTTCGCTAAACCGTAGCTACATTCTGTCAGTACGCTCGTCAATAGATACCATGTTTTCACGTTGCCAGGGGCGTCCTAACAATACTGCAGGGGGACAATTCTCGGATACCCAGACATTACCCCATGTCTTGAGTGCTCCAATCCGGATCTCTAAATTGGGAACTAACCCAATTAGGACGTTATCGCCACCATTGGCATCGCATAGTGACATTTCGATGTCGGTTACTTTCGGTACCTTTACGTCGTTTCTGTACACATCGTCCCTGATTATGTTAACTTGGCTTCCTGAATCTATTACAGCTATGTAGGTATTGTTACCTATCACTACTGGTAGTTCTAGTAAAGCTCATTGGTCTATACTATCTCGGGCGTGGTGTACCTGTACTGTTGCTGGAATGACAGGCATGCCCTTTACCTTAGTTAGGTCGGCTAATGCTGTACTCAGATCATGGGAAACTCCGATTATCTCACGCACTGTCACACCTGTCACTTCAATGTCAAGAAGCTTATCTAGGACGTCACATGGGTTTACCATTCAAGATATGGCTGTGCCCCTCATGCCACTTGTTCTAGAAGCTTCGCGCGGAGTTTCAATTTGGGTCCGGGGATCTGTTTTAGGCTTCCGCTCAGGTACGTTTCGTTGGTTACTTCTTTGCTCTTTCCCCCCACTATCCTCGTGTGGGGGATCTCTCATCACGATGTCGTGATAGTCATGTGTCGCAGTTTGCGTCGTGCGGGCTGTCATCGGGTTCGTGGCGGTGTTCGGTGAGTTTCTGTTGTACTCTTTATTGTTCATCGTCGTCGTTTGTCGTCCGTCACCAGGGTACTGATTATTGGTAGCTCGTTTGTTGGGGGTGGGCTTTCCTCGTCCGAATTGCCCTGGTCGCTCGTCTCTTGGTTCAGCTCTGGTCGCTGGTCGCGTCGGTTGGCCTGGTACGTTCGTGTCGTTTGTCTTCATCGTCGCCTTATTGGTCGTTTGGGGTGGATGGGTCACTTCTGGTCGGATGGGGTATGGTTCGTAGGTACATGGTTCGTTCATCACGACCTCATTCTTGTTACTAACTCTCTGCTTTCTCTGTGGTACATAGACACCGTCCATGACTTGTCGTCGAGCGTCCCGCGAATCTTGCAGGGTGCGCTCGGCGCCATATGTCCAGGCGTGGTGTCGGTGGTCAGTATCTTGCCAGTCGTCTTCATCAGGTACGTATTCGGTCTCATAATCATCGTTGTCTCGGTCACTCACACACGGCACAGAATAGTGCAATGCGCCTCGTTGTGGAGTGGTACGCTCGATCACCACAAAGTGCGTCTCACCTCGCAATTCATGGTTAGGTTCATCGGGTTGAGTTAGTCGGTAGTAGGCATCAACTATTGTCTCTCCCTCTTGTTGTTGGAGGGGTCGTTGATCACCTGGTAAGCATATTCTACGGTCTCAATTATATGCTAATGCTCTTCTCGCTACTAGGTCTCGGACTGCTTCGCAATCCCTCAAACCGTGTCGGTGGCTTCCGCAACCAAAACACGAGAAGGGGGGTAAGGGCGGAGGCGAATTGAATCGATCGGTAGTCGTAGTTACCTCGGGTCATACTACCATTCGAGTAGTACCTTCGGTAGTTCATCTTGTAGAACGGTCGTTTGCAAATGTCACATTGCTCCGTACTGGCTTGTCGAATACATCAGCTATGAGTGGGTCGAGTGACAGTGCCTTGAAATAGGCTTGTGCGTAGGTCGGGTCGGTAATCCGGAGTTGGCTCATTTGTTCTACAAGGGAGGTGATGTCAGGTTGGGACCATTTAGTTACCTTAGGCTCTTCCTTGGGTTTAGGCACTTTGCTACCAAGGGCTTTGGTCTTGGTCCCCTGTTGGCCAATAGATTTGGCTCTTTCCTTGACCATTTCCTTCTTGGGCTTGTGTTTGTAGTCTGAGAGTTCACTTTCGCTACTCTCTAGGTCAGTTTCAGGATCTGATCCGTCATCAGAATCAGTGTCACTCTCTTTGTACTTGTACTTCAAGTGTTGTCTCTTGCGATCGAACCTGTTTCGGTGTAGTAATCTTTCCACAACAGAACTAATTTCTGCTATGGTAAAGGGTTCGGTTACATTTTTAGCTGTATTTCCTGCTAAGAGGTGTGTTTCCACTTTATTCCTCATATCGTCAGGAATTCCAAGCCAAAAACTAGTTCGGTAATCCACATCTTGTATCACTTGCTCAGATTTGAGCCATTGTGCTACAACTGTGAATTTCCTAATGTAGGTCTTCCAGTCGGATAGGGTGCGTAGACTCTTCTTGGCATACTTATGCACTAGTCGATCTAAGTCACCCAATTGGTATCGGGATTTGTCTCGTTCAGCGTCGTATAGATGAAGCAATTTCTGCTTCAGATCATTCCAGCTGGGAACTTTGTACTCATCCAATGACTCAATCAGACGTGTGACTTCAGAGCTGCAATAGGTTGTAACTCCTTCACATTTGTCTTGGTCATTAGTGATTTGGCATTGCGTGAGCAGTCGCTCATAGTGGCGAAGAAACTCCTTTACTTTGGAGTAATGCCCCTTAAACTTCTCAGGAGCATCTCGGCTTCATGGAGTAGGTAGCATGGTTGGTCCAGCTGTACCGGAAACCATGGTATGGATGGGTAGATTTGGAAGCTTTCGTATTACACCCCCTCGCGGTGGGCTCCAGTTGACATCTTTCTAAGCTAAGGCAACTCAGAACTGATAT
Organism: Boletus patriciae; assembly: GCA_038093075.1. NCBI lineage: Eukaryota > Fungi > Basidiomycota > Agaricomycetes > Boletales > Boletaceae > Boletus > Boletus patriciae. The sequence continues at coordinate 418 of JBBPRK010001211.1, read as the reverse complement.
AGTTCCCCAGACAACTTGCCTAAGCTTCCATGGATGACAGACTATAAGCTAGGGAAATGGTATTTCTCCTAGACGAATCAACAGACACAATCAAGGAGTATTGAGTCGGTGAGTAAACTTAGTCTCACCAGTAACGTGGGTGGTTCGTTGATCTTCAACGATAGTTGAGGGGGATCAATATGGCTAGAAAGCTCCTCTTGTGGTCTGGTTGGTATGGTGGTGTACTGATAGATAAGCACACAGATGGCCCTAGTAAGTCTTGTGGTTACTAGTACCAAAGGTTGAGTTCGTTGAGAAGGTCGGGTGCTTTGCCTCTACCAAAGTGTTTCTAGGAATTGATTGTCTAGAAAGGCAGTTTGGATAGATGTTGGGTCTTGCACAGCAGTGATGTAGGAATGTTATGTCTACAAGTGCTTTG
>JBBPRK010001210.1:0-14045 GCA_038093075.1 Boletus patriciae | reverse complement strand
TTCCGCGCCATCATGAAGGACTTTCCGACGTTGATGCTGGCTGCGTGTGGCGGTTCGAATCTTGCACAGTGCCGCTGGGAGACGTATATGAAGAAGTTCATCTTGAAATATCCTTGAGGATGCGATGCCTCGCCACGACGTCAACACCCGATTTAGATTTCATCGCTAGCTTCACCTTCTCTTTGTATTTTTTTTTGGTTCATGGCGGAGTCGTCGTTTTGTTTGGAAACAACGCGTTTTATTGTATTCGTTACCTGACGATCGTTTTTGTTGAGGTTTGAAAGATATGACGGCGATAGTTCGCATTCGGAGTTTAGCGTGTAAACAATAATGCCAGTGGATCATCGCCGCGCATCAGCAACCAGCACCAAATTTACCCTCGCTCACCGTCTTGTAGAGCGCGGCGTGTCACCCCACCACTTCTTTTTAGGAACCTCGTCAGATAGAAAGGAGAAATAGACCAGCCTATCTCGGACAACAGTCGTTTCCAGGGGCTCGATCTGCGACCGTAATAACCCGAGCAGGCCTTCGTAGTTTGGACGCGTTGCGACCTCCGCATCCCCGGACTCCGTGCACGGAAACATAGGGACCGCGCGAGCCCAACGCGGTAGCGATTGTTTTAGATTCATGAAGACGAAAGAGTCCAAGTTTCAACTTTTGCAAAATAAGCCATTGCCCGTCCAAGTTGAACGCCGTGTCTCCCGGAAGCAACCGTATCACGGCCGTCACAAGTCAGAGAGATAACGACGACTCGGACGGACGCACCCTGATTTCCAGGGGGACCACAGTGGTGTAAGATCGATGAAGGCCATTCCGAGAACTAACGGTGTTCCGAACCCCGTGTGATCGATGGGATCGAATCGTTGCCAGATTCGCAGTCTGTGCACCCGTGCCATAGATATGAAAAGAGGTTCGATGGTCATCATGATCCCTAGCACGCCACCCGCTCGACAATCAATCGGTCCCACCTTCAGATTTTTCATTTAGGCGTATCGCCCCATGTCATGTTATACAGCTCGGTCCTTTTTTTCGTTTGCGAATCCAAATGCGTATCAGAACAGCTTCAATATATCACTCCCAACGCCCATCGCCGTCACCGCGTTGCCGGCACCAGCACCTTGAATGAGGAGGGGCCGCGCTCCGTATCGTGCGGTGTGGAACATGAGGATGTTGTCGCTGCCTTGCAAGGACGTGGCAAACGCATGCGTCTTGGGGTATCTGTTGCAACACGTTCAGTCCGCGAACCCACACGTTTACAAAGGGCGATGCGCACTCGTCAAGTTTGGCCTCGATCTTGCGTTGTTCGACGTCGATGACGCCGACATAACGGAGGACGTTGCCTCGTTTGGCCGCCCCGTCCCGCTTCGCAGCGATCTCAGCGTCGAATTCAGGGAGTCGTTGCAAAAACGTTTGCGCATCTGCGTCGCGCAACGGTTCAGGAACGAGCGAGGTTGGGCGGACGTCCACATGTCCGTTTGGCAAGCGATCGAGGAGGCCGGGGATCATGCGAGATAAGATCGTGAGCTTTCGTGCGACGTCGGCACCATTGAGATCGTCTCCTGGGTGAGGTTCCTGTGCCTCGTGTCATTTTTTTGCCACCACGGACGCCCTCGCCCCCCCACTCACCGTGTACCCGTTTGCCTTGGCGACCTGCACGATGGACGAGAACGAAGGACCACCTTCGTCGCCCTTGGAGTACTCGTTGAAGATGTAGCTCAGCGTGCCCGAAAAAACGCCCTCGATCTTCTTCACCTGTCCAACCAAACCCGCGCCGTCACGTCCACGTCCACGCTCCCAACACGATCCGGCACACCCACCTTGTCCCCCGTATACACCAAATCCTTGAGCGTCGAGATGATCGGCAACCCCGCACCGACGGTCGCCTCGTTGTAAAACACCCCCCGTCCGGTCGTCCGATCGGCGACCGACGACCCGACGATGCGCGTATACAGCTCGAGGCTGCCCGAAAACGCCTTCTTGTTGGGCGTCACGACGTGGATGCCCGCGTCCAGGAAACGCGGGTACGTCTCTGCGACGGCTTGGGACGCGGTGTTGTCCACGAGGACGACTTTGCCTGGTTTGCGCTGTGCGAGGCCGGATAGGGCGTCGAGCAGGTCGTCGAGGCTCGCTGCCTGCGCATTGGGATCGTCGAGCGCGCTGGTCCCCGACTTGGGGACAAAGCAGCTAGTGCCGTCCGTGAAGAGGCGCATCTTGCGGGAGTTGGAGATGGCAGCGATGCTGATGGGGTAAGGACTGTCCGAGTCGATGAGCTGCTGGATGAGCTCGGAGCCTACGCCACCAATGCCGACGATGGCGAGGTGGAGGGCATCCCTACGACCGATTTTACTCATGGTAGTGGGAGTTGCGTGTGTAGAAAAGTGGGAGACCCGATCTTGGGGAGGGCACAGCCGAAATCCTGCGGACTGGGAGGTGTTAGATCGCAAAGATCAGATGGCAGAGGCGCTCACAGCGCGGCGAATACTGCTCCACTTCAGGTTGGAAAGGGGCAGAAAGCTGCGCGTCGGACATGTCAAACAACAACTCGGCCGAAGCTTTGTTAGTGTCAGAAACCTCGCTGGATGGCCCATCAGAAACTCTAGAACAAAAAAAAAGTTCGAAATGGAGACTAGACCCCACGAGGCCACTTACGCCCACCTAAGGAGCGACGACGAGGAGCACGCACAGCCAACAACGTCGTCAGCGATGAGCAAGTACTGCCTATGATCACACCATCGTTCTCGTTGTCAGTAGTTGTTCCGATCTGTGCCATTCTGTCACCCGTGCCAGTGTGGCACGCAGTTTTGACAACCACACTGACACCTATCACGGCTTCCAACGGCGATCAGGATCGAGGGCGCCATTTGTCCAGCGATATCATGCCCGCCGCCCCGTGACGACGGCCTGGGCCTATACTACAACATCCCTGATCCTGTACAGCATGTAATTGTAAATGGCGTAAAAGGATTCCCTTCGGAGAGCCCGGTCGCGCCGCTTTCCGGAAATACGTTTGTACAAGGGTCTCCCTGTGCGTGTGCTTGACGACGAGAGACAGCGACCGGCATGGCTTCAGACTTGTACGAAACCTCGTAAGTTTCAAGGCACACCAGCATTGCTGAACAAACTTCTATTGCATTCGAAACACATTTGTATGAAGGAGTGTACTGGTTGAAGAAATTGTATAATGAACGGAAGTGTAGGCTACTATGTGGGAAACGGAAACGAGGTGCAACGAGTAATCTAAACTGTGGTGGGGATGGAAATGGACTAACGTGCAAATATGTACGGTTGGGTCCTCGCTGCACCGGCGTGGCTGAGAGGGGGGAGAAGGGTATGTGTGTACGTTATTTGAGTAGGAACACAATGGACTAGATAAAGGAGGCAATCAGTACCGAGAATCAACAAGGAAAGGAGAGGGGGCGTACAACTAGGGCCAATTTATACACCGGAAAACCAGTATCGCACCATACACATCGGAAAGGAAAACTGGAAATGAAAAGGGGAAGAGTCTGGTTATAGCACAAAGGTGACGGGTATGATGCGATGCGATAGTCCGAGCTATAGGCCGAGTCGATATTGATACACGCGTAAACGGGGAAGAGGAGAAAATGAAAAGCGATGAAAAATGATGGGAGGTCGGCGAGGAAAGAGATAAATAGCCCGACCACCGAATGAACCACTAAAAGGACATACGGCAAGGAAAAATTAGGGAACCGTGAACCCAAAAAGGCGAGACATATAGGTACGGACTGAAGCATAAAAGAAGAGGGGGTGATAAAGGAAATATCACGAGAGTCCCAAGATCCAAGAACACAAAAAGGTGGAGAAATAAAAGCCCTAAACGTGTTGCGCAAGGCCGCGCATAAATAAGCAGGGGCAGGCGGATAGTTGAGCTTGTAGGTGAATTGTGGCGCGCAACCTGAACGACGGCAGGGTCGCCGTATACACATGGCTGAGCCGAGGCTTGAGTGGATGATTTGTTTTTAATATATGTAGCCTCGTCGACTCCTTTTATACAGACCCGATCTCTCGGGGACCAAAATAAGAAGCGTGGTGCGATGTGGAGAAAGCATGCAATGCGGGAATGAGCCGGTGATAGTGACACATTGAGGGGAAGAAATAGACGGAAAAAGAGGTGGGATGACGAAACGCAGAATCCGCCAGCGAGCGAGGTATGAATATCGACGCTAGCGGGGACCGGATATAAACCTCCGGGAGCTGGAAAAACGCGAGTGTGTCCTGTGCGAGCGACCATGACCAGTAGAAAGACCGAGTGATGCAAACCATAGCAGAGAGCGGAACACTATTCGTTCGGCGACGCCAAACATAGCGTGGATACCAACAGCCCCAGAAGAAAAGACCACATGGAAGAACCAATGCCGGAAGTTGCCGGATGAATAATGATATCGGTAAAAAACGGTATGGGACACGGGGGGACCCGGAAGGCCACCGTCGACGAGCGAGAATATGTCAACCCGCGAGTCAAGGATTGGCGAGGCGAGGCGTTCCGAGCGAGAGAGGATGATTGTGTCGGTGATGAGGTGATATTAATCTAATGGGGCCGTTCGCCAATACGAATAGTCTAAGCTGCAACGGCGTCAGCGACAGGCTGGCTGGAGTGCACTGCGAATCACCTCTACACTTTTGATGAGAATCAATAAGAAAAGAAAGGACCGCTCAGAAAGCGGGAGGAGGCAACTCGTCCGGGCTGGGCGAGTTCTGGAACACGGAACTCGCGAAAAACCCGGCCTTGTCCTTGCCAGCACGGGTGGCGCTGGGCCCAACCGAGCCGAATCGTTTCGGCGGGAAGCCAAAGAGCTTCTTGAGCTCTTCCGAAGCATCGGAAGTGGTAGACATATCCTCGTCGAAGGACATGTTGAAAACGCCATCGCTGGGGGTGCGATGATGATGATGACGTGTTCGTGAGGGCGTCGTGTCCGCGGGGCTAGCATAAGAAAACCCGTTGAAAGTAGACAGCGGTGCTGTGCGAGGACCATCTAGAGAGAAGCGCTGCCACGCGGTGTCCGCGGGGAACTCGCGAGTGGGTGTGGAGAGAGGAGAGTTGTCCTCCATGTCCGTGGTGTCGTCACAAACAGGGAATTCCATCGCAAACCCTCCCGATGCCCGCCTTTTCTCGATGCGAGGGAGCGCTTGAGGGTTCGGCGCCGATCGTGAGAGATTGTTCCGATGGGTGGGTTGTTTGCCTTTGGGAACAGGCACGGGACGAGGTGCGGGCGAGGGTGTTACGGGGGCTTGTGCGGTGTGATTTCGGCGGCGGGCAAATTTGCCAGAAGGTGGGGCTGCGAGAGTCGGGGGCAGCTTCGCGGTGCCGCTGTCGGACGGGAACGGAGGACGGAAGTTGTTATCAGAGTCCGAGTCCGAGCTGACAACGAATGGGTCGAAAGAGTTTATCGCACGATTGGTGTTGCGATGGGGGAAGGATTGGGCTGAAGATAATGTAGGGCCCTCTGCCTGCGAGGAGTGGATGGGAGGTGAAGGCTGGCGAACGTTGTTGCGTCGTGATTGTCCATGAGAGGAAGAGCTCCTGGGGAGTGAAAAGAAGCGGGGCTGAGACGAAAAGGGATATGCGAGTATGACGAGATCTACCTTGCTGTACCCTTATCTTTCGGGGCCTTGGTCTGTCGGCCACGCGATGACTTGTCCGGTACAGGAATGGGCGGTTGTGCGGCCGGCTTCTCGATCACGGGGGGAAGAGTGACGTCGGGGGACTGCTTCTCCTGTGCAAGCTTGCCAGAGTCGCCCTGGATCGACTGAGGATTGCGGTTATGGGCCGGGGCGTGCTTGGGCTTTGGCGAGCGGTGGGGGTGACGTGGGTGGCCATGAGGGTGATGTTGGCGGGGCGAGTCGGCACGGAGGGGCTTGGATATGGAGAGGATGCCGGGCACCTTGGTGGACTGTACGACGACCGCGGGGGGGGCGGAGGGATGGCGACGGTGGGATGTCGGGGGGGACATGGGGAAGGGGACGGGATTGCGGGCGAGGAGCATGGACGAGGGGGACGGGACGGGAGGATGTTTGGCGTTGGGGGGGAGAGAGGGAGAATAAAAAACGAGGATATCGACGGTCGATTTTGGCTGATCAAGCGTCAGCCGGCTTTGGAGCACTTTTTGTTCTCCGCCCGTGGCACAGCCCGTCTGGGCGCAAGATGATGCCCTATATGGTGCATCGGGGTTTGAATCTGCGCTGAACTCTAAAACTGTGCCTTGTCCCAACGTTGTTCTGTCGAGGCTGCGAACTCTTGCGCCACCATTCCGTCGGCCATTTCCCTTAACTCCTTTCCTGCGGTCCCACGTGTCCTTTTGGGGCTGGTGCGAGATCGGCGTGCCCGTGCATCACCTGCTGATAGGAGTGGGGCCTTTCATTTACTCGCTTGCACCCGTCGTGCCACCATCACCGCGTGATCCTCTCACGCGCAATCTCTTACGTCCCGTATCTATTGTGCTGCTCCCCGACCCTGCCCAACCAAGCACTTGAGACTGGGCGCACACCGGTTATGTCCACTACCACCACCCAACCCCCACCCTGTACAAGTCTGCCACGTCGCCCCAAAGAATCGATAGACGTCATGCTTTCTGCCACAACGCACTTTCCAGATCTCCATTCTCTCATGTCCGCTGCATGCGCCACGCGCTCCGCCGCACCTTATTTACCGGACTCCTACGCAGCGGTTGCGGGACCGCCCGGTTCTCGATCATTCGAGAAAAACATGTTTAATACTCGAAGTATAGCACAAAACGTTGTACACAAGGCTTGCTGTGCTTCCGTACGTCTCCATGCTTCCCCCTTGTTCTGCATGCGATCTCCTCGGACGATGCTGCACTCCGCATCGCACGGTCTTCATCTACAGAGCTTCATATCTTGAGAGAGATATGCTCGAGATTAGAGTTTCAGCTGTCCATACCGAGATATAGTGCGTGCAGCGCATAAATCATTTGCGGCCCGGGAGGTCTCCGGGACTGTCGTAGAACTTGCAAGTTGCAACAGGGGTACCACACCGGTATATGCTTCTGCTGCGCACTGACGACAGTCGTTCCCAGCCTCTGAGACGCCAAGCCTGTCCCTACATTGTACAATGCTCTCCCAGCCCGTTGCATCGAGGTCCAACCCAAGAAAGAAACCTTGATCATGTATCCACAACACGCGCTGCGCTTTGAGTTCTGGACACCCACGACGCTACACTGGCCACAGAATCGCATGCAAGCGCAGCCCATTAACCCACACAACTCGCAATACAGGCTCAAAGTGAGGTCCCCTCGCGAAGATGATGCACTTCGTCGCCAAGTCCGATATCCGAATCGATCGCTGGCCAACGATGGTAACCTGGTCTAATCACGCCAGTTGACGCTGTCGTTCTCGATCTAGGGTTTGATCCTTGCTTTGATCGACTCACACGCTCAGGATTCAGCGCTCGATGGGCGCAACGCGAGAATAAGCATAAACTCACATAAAAAGGATAGTATAATGGTTGAGGGTTGACCCCCCGGTCACTCACACGGGTTCATCCGCTCGTACAGGATCCGGATCAGATCAGTCCGGTCCCCGCACAGCTCAGCCCACTCGCGATTCGCAACCCTCAAGATAGAGAAAGAATCGAGAATCGGATATCCAAAAACTGCGCATGTCCCTTTCAGGGTTCGTTGCCCTGGGTGGGGGATGCCTCGACGACCCGATCGGGGGGGAGAAGCGCTATAGACAATATATGATTGATAAGTGACGGTGCGCCGCGTCCGTCTTCCCCACGTTCAGATATAGGAACCGGTGCAGCTCTCCGCGTTTGGGGTACGTGCTACCTACGCGTGTGGGACGGGAGAATCGTTTTGCGAAGGGTGCCTGTGAACGGTCATCATATTCCTCCTCTTCTCTAGGAGAATGAAAACGCGATTTAGGGAAAAGAAGTTGGTCGTTCAGCACCCGACCGCGAGGGTGCGCTTCGATCGTGCACATGAGGCAACGATAGGTCATTGAGATTCTGGAATGACCGCATCAGCGAATCGGGGCTGTGCTTGCTGTGATAGAGTGCATTGTTTGCTTGGCATTCCTAATGCGAAGTTCCGATTTTGAGACGGCGTTGACAAGATTCTGAGTCTAGAAGTGAATCACATCGTGTATGTCAGCAGCCCGCAGAAGCCACGTTCTCACTCCACCTGAGGCTCGTTGTGTTTCTGGAATGGCAGGATCTTACAAAGAGTCAAGTCAGATCTTCAGACGAGAATAAAAAATGAACATTTGACCACTGCAATATGTCCAGAGGTGTTGAGCATTTAGTTAACCTCAACACATTGAAAATCAGTTCACACAGCGACATTGGAGACAAGAAATTGAACTTTCATCCACATTTCAACAGAGTACATGATTGAAATAACGAGAAGGTTACATTTGCGACAAATTATAGATGGGCTCAAGAGAAGCTGAAGATAGAACTCACCTTTCGAGAGGACAACTTGTACAATTGTAGTCCTGGGGATGACATCGAAAATGCTGTCATGCCCAGATCTACAAAGGTATAGAGCGCTCGAGTAGCGTCCTCACGAAGAGGAAAGGAAAATAAAAAAATAAAACATGACAACCCAAGAGTAGTCTGAATCGAGTTTCGCAGTCAACAAGGACTACGAGCCACGAAGTGAACTAAAGAATGAGTGCTCCTTGCCAAGACGACAACTCAGCTTATCTCCTCGTACGACATACAACGGCGAATGAAGCCATTGCAACACTGGCGAACCAGCAAGGACAACGTGATCAGGGTCAATGATGGGCAAACCAACCAAAGGACAGGGCATGTATGCACCAGAGGATGACACGGTGGGTCACGGAGGGAGAGTTCTATTTATATCAGGCGTATTAGCCGTAGAAATGCACTCCCGTTAACAGTTGTTTCAACTGCCCAGCAGCGCGGTAGGGCTGCGCTGCTCCCCTTTCGGTTGTGTAAACCAAAATGTCTGAAAACCCCGTACCAGCCAAGGCCCGCAAAGGACTCAAGACCTGCAAACCATGTTGTGCGTCCGAAGACACGATTGCCGCGATAGAGAGCGCTGAGTTGAGTACAGTGGAAAGGAAGCACCCACCCTGTCACCGCGACGCTTTTCAAAGTTGACCATTGCGCAACTGGCAACTGCTTTTCTGGTACGTCGCTCAGTCCATTAGAACTGGTCCCGGCTAGAGACGATCGAGGATGACAGTGATGCTCAGACCTTCCCGCTCAGAAGAAAAGACGCGTACACGACGCGTCTTGTGCGTGCTGAGCCTCGTAGCTTTCGAGTTGTCATGGGTTAAGAAAGGAAGACGCGCCGGTCGGTCTTTTATACTGGATGGTGAGCGGAGTCACGGTATTTGCCGGGCTCCTGGCACGTGACGCGCAGACGTGTCAGAGTCAAGTATCCTTGGACGCGACAAACAGCAGCGAGGCATGGGGCTACCGCGCACCCTGTTTGCCCTCACAGGCATAGTCCTGAGTGCGCTCAGCGCTCATGGCGCGTCCCCGCCGGTCACAGTCTCCCTACAATCTTCTTTCACCGCCAGTGATCCATTGCTCGAAGCATTGTAAGTCCCCGACCTTGCTCACTCACTTCCACTCACCCGGCCTTCAGCGAATCGGTCGCAATGGAGGACCCTTCCGTCCTCTTCCCTCTGCTCTCCGCGTTCTCGCCCGCAGAGCGGCTCCCCACACCCCTACTGGCCCATAACGCCGTCTTTACCGTTGCAGCTGATCACATGCATTCGGCTGCCCTCAATTCTGCTCGTGTTCGCCTTGCGCTGCACGCTCTGACGGCTCGCTTGGCCGCATCTGCCGAGTATTATGACCGTCACGTAGCAAAATTGGTGGACAGCCACAAGCTCCACAGCCCCGAATGCGCGTCTTGGGTTGACTGGTACGGTCAAGTCGTTTGCGACGCCGAGACCCTTCGTCAGCTCGCCAACCCCCAAGATGGTGACTTTGTCGTTACGAAGCCACGGCGTCTTCCCTTGGACCACGTTCATCGAATTTCCCCGTCTCTAGAGGAGCCGCGGTATACAGCCATCCACTTTGCCGACCCTACTGCTTCATCGTTCCATTCTCTTCATGAAGCGCTTCTCAGCTTGGAGCCAAAAGTCGAATATGTTCTCCGTTGGGCATATGGAACTACTAAGCACGGAAAAGGTGAACTGTCGAGTCATCTCTCTGGATACGGCGTTTCTCTCGACCTCAAGAAGATGGACTACCTTGTTCTCGATGATAGGAATCAACATCGAGCGCACGCGACCACCCAGGATCCTAGTGATTCCATCGAGACTGGGGTTCAACACTCCTCCAACGAGGAAATTCTCACCTGTATCTTCGATTCCTTACCATACATCAACGGAGAGGCCGAAACGAGGGCCTTGAAAGGGGAGCCACTGACGTCCGAGGAGATTGCGGGTTTGTTCTATTCCACTTGTCCTGGAGCATATTTCATTCTCGTCCCACAGATCTTAGTGCAAAAGTAATCCAGTTTATGATGGCGTTCTCCGACCGGCCCCGCATAGAACCGCTTCATGACCATCAATGTTGGGATAATCATTATGCTGTACCCCTCTCCGACGTGGAACTGTTTCAAACAATCACGAATTCATTCCCGCTCTACGCAACGTCGCTCGCGCGCAAAATTAAAGTATCCGAGGAGGTGAGAGATGAAGTCTACGATAACTGGGTGAAGGCAGCCCAAGGCGTGAACATGGCTTGGGTCAACGGTCGGCTTCTCAACGAGAACGAGGGCAGCGCGGCCGGCATCTTCGGGTGGGAATCTCCCTTCACCTCGTCGACTGTAATGACTGAAACCAGGTGCCTAGGCTCTTGCGTACTCTGCAACGCGAACGTGCCCTCGTGGCATCTCTTGTTGATTTGGGTTTGACAACCGAGCAGGCGATCGAGCTTCTTCTGCATCCTGTTCACTCGACATCCCATCAATCTGGTTCCTCCCCGCCTACGCGTGGCTTTGCAAAGCCTTTTGCTGCACAGGATCGGATGGGTGATGTCATCGGAGAAAAGAAAACCTTTTCGTTATCTCCAAAATTTGCCGAGTACCTCGAAGGACTCGTTGATGCAAGTGATAGACTAGAGGGCGGAGGCGTCATATTATATTGGAATGACTTGGCTGCAGATGCTCGCTACGCCAATTCGAACCCATCTTTACAAGCTGTTGGTATTTCTTTTTTTTCCAGTTGATCTACACCTCTGACTTGGAATGCGACAATTCGCAGCTTACTCGCGTCCACGTGATGTCACTCTTTTCACCCATGTTTAGGATTCGGCAGAACCTAGCCAATGTGATATTCGTCCTTGATCTATCGCAGATACGGTCTCTTTCACTTCTCAGCAGCATGTCTGAACACTTTGTGGCTCGAGGATTCCCGGTCAGATGGGGCTTCGTCCCCGAAGGCGAGGGTGACAGTGAGTCCTTAAAGCAATGTATACGGTTCAGTGTTCACTCTTTACCAGGTCTTAAGATGGCTCGACTCGTATACTACATGAACCAAAAGTATGGCCGTGATCGGATGATCGCGTTGGTTCAAGGGGTATGTAGATTTTAACCTGTTGTCTCCGAAATTTAAGGACCGTCGTAGATTTCGCGTGCGCATGCGGAGCGTAGACACTCAAGTTTATCATGGCAAATAGTACAGGACACATTCCGTTCGCTCGGTGCTGAAGACGACTTTGTCGAGATTGTACAAGGAAGCATTCCGCTCCTCGATGAGGTGTCGGGAGAGGACATCATTACTCGATCGCAAAAATACAGCCGAAGACTAGGGGTAGGGGTTCTAGCTACTACCGGAAAGGGCCACGCTTTTGTCAATGGGAGATATTTCACCATCAGTGATGTAAGTGATACTCCAACCACACAATCCAGAGCGTTTCTTGAACCTCGGACTTGCAGAATATGATCCAACAAGTGGCTACTGAAGTTACGGCGCAGCTGCAGATTCTTCAGGAGATGGCATGTGTGACGTACACTGATCGACGTGTTATCACTGACATTCCACAAGGTGTACACTGGGGAGATCACAGACGATGACATTTCCTTGATGCCAACTTTTTTCTATGACCTGCCTTCAACACTCCCTCGTCGGAATCCGTATATCTTTGTCAATAGCCCTTCTGGTCGTGGACACGCACTCGATGGGGCAAGTTTGCGGATGTTCAACTTACCCGAGGTGTTTTCCAATGCTGGTTATCAGACAACGGATGGCTCCTTTGTTGTCCCAAGTGCGTGCTATTTTCTGCATCTTGCTTGCCCACCTTGACGGAAAGTAGGTGAGAGCGATAATCTCGCGGTAACGGCATATGTCATTGCCGATTTTGATTCGCATCAAGGCCTTGAACTGGCAAAGGAAGCTCTGAGCTTCATGGTATTTGTGGTTCATTTTGACATTGATTCCGATCCTCATCGCCGTTTCACTGGTATAGACGCACTCGACCAGAACTCGGATAACCTTTATCCAAAACTCTGACGCGAAGACCATCGGGACTGCTTCCACGTTATTTTCCACTATCCATGCCGGTAGCCTCAGCGAAGTTCCCCCCTCGCGTATCTTGGAGGCGTTAGCTAATGAATCAGACGGGCACCACGCACCCGGAACACAGCAGCCTTTTACCATGACCGAAGAGGAAGCTACTCCCGCGGACATCACCCGCCTACTACAAGCGAGTCGTCTAGTCACTCGGCAGTTTGGACTTGAGTCAGGGCAGAGGGCCGTTTTGGTCAACGGACGCGTACGTTATCCGTTAGCGGCTGTATGCGGTGGACCTCATTCGCAGTTTCATGAAACAGCTTGTCGGCCCCTTTGACGCAAATTCTGAATTTGTTGCCGAGGATTTTGAGATACTGGAAGGCTTTGAAATCAAGCATCGTGTCGGTCGGGTAGCCGATGCGCTCGATGAGATTCTTGGTGGAGACGGTGCCGTTGGGGCGTAAGTCATGCCTTCCTATCGTTCCGGGACAGAATTGATGAGCGTGTGCATGACACGCGGTTAGATTTAAACGCGCAGACTTGATTTCGATGGCGTCTTCCATCATTTACGCCGATCAGCAGCCTGATCCCTCTGAGGCGGGCCTGTTCGATTCTGCACCCAAACCCCGCACGCGCAATTATCGATTACTTTCGAGCAACTATATGTGATTCTCTCTGACCCGCGCTGTTTGGCCTTTTGTTCATATCACGTTCGCAGTAAACTTGCCGTTGGTGATCCTTCTTTGGCTCAGAGTCACATCGCGGTGTTGGTGGACCCCCTGAGTGAAACAGCTCAGCGGTGGTCGACGATATTGGCGGTAGGCCCCCGAATTGCGGTACTTCGCACAGTGTGTGCTGAGCATTCTCTTAGCGGTCCTCTGAACTTTTCCCCGATATCTATATTGAACTCTATTTAAATCCTGCTCAACATACCGAGGTATGAACATGCTATTTCGGTATCCAAGTTCTTTTTGAATGGTTCGTGAAACTCAGATTCCACTGAAAAGATTCTATCGTTACAACGTCGTCCCACATCTTAATTATGACGCCAACGGGTAAGGGTCTTCTTTCAAACTTTACCTTCTGGCTTTGACCATTCTGTAGACAAGAAATTCCAGCACAGGTGACGTTCAGTGGGCTTCCATCGGAGCCCATTTACACCTTGTGCATGGACGTTCCACCCTCTTGGCTCGTCCGCCCACGCGAAGCCCTCTACGATCTCGACAATATTCAGCTTGGCAAGCTCTCCCCCGAAGACCAGTCTCGAGGCATCCAGGCACTCTTTGCACTAGATTACCTCGTCGTGGAGGGACACGCACGCGAGTTGAAGACCGTGAATCCGCCCAGAGGTGTCCAGCTCCAACTGATCAGCACCGAAGACGGCTCCGTCGTCGACGATACGCAGGTCGTTGCCAACTTGGGGTACGTGCAATTCAAGGCGCGTCCAGGGACGTTCCGACTCGAGATTAGAGAGGGTCGCGGGAGAGAGATTTATGAACTGGAGAGCGTTGGGAGCGAGGGGTGGAATAGTCCGTCGGTCGCTGAAGCTGGCGATGAGTTGACGG
>JBBPRK010001209.1:0-14045 GCA_038093075.1 Boletus patriciae | reverse complement strand
GCTAATAAACTTTTGCCATAGCTATGGTAACCAGGAATGCAATCACTAGAGACTAGAAATTATGACCTTATGAGCCAAAAAAGGAAATCACATAATCTAGATATCATCTGAAAACAAATTTCACACTGATTACAGCCATAATGACCTTGTCATCCAAAAAAGGATATTGCATGATCTAGACACCATCTGAAAGCAGATTTCTGGCTGATCGCAGCCACAATGAGCTTACTGATCCAATATGGCAATAGAGTTGTGCTTTGCTTGCCTGAGACACTTTTCCTATGCTTTACTACATTTTCCAAGTCCATTTTGCTAATAGACTTTTGCCATAGCTATTGTTAAGTTAAGGGCCACATACGATGGGATCCTTCTTACAGCTAACGACCTCCCTCACCTGCAAAGAATCTGCACTACTAATCTGGCTACGAACAAAACACATGCCCCTCAACCCCCACCTACACCATATCAAATGAACAGACTCCCCCTTATGCCAATGCCCCGAATGTCCTGAGGTCATTGAAGACATCTTGACAAGCACTTCATTACCGAATGTCCCCAATACACCCTGGAATGCGCCACACTCAAAAGAGTCAACCATTGTGCCGCCTATGACATACCATTCTTACTCTTGGACACCACAGCCATATTCTCTCTCCTAAATCATGTCAACGCTACAAAACACTTCTACGCCTCTCCTGGTGATGTATTGACCCAGCACCAACAAAAAAAACTGACTTCTCGCAATCTAGATTCAACATGCGCTGATCATGGAAGACCTGAAAACCAAACCACCAACCAAACTATGCTACCATTCCCACAACTCGTTGATGGCAGAAAGGTCCTCGCCACGCAAGACCACAGGGACTAAGTCAGTGAAGAAAGGGGGCCAAGATACATAAAGTACTAGAGCTACAAAGTCCAGGTTTATATAGTATGATACAAAGGCAGTGTCTGAAGACTGAAAGCAGTGTGCTCAGGAAAGGTACTAGTCCAAGCTGCGGCAAGGTACAAGATCTGGGGCAACTGAATGGGGGGCAGTACCCGAAGGTCCAAGTGGCATAAGCACTGGATCTTTAAGGGCAAGCCTAGTACATATGGAGGTACATAAATGAGTGACGGGGTAACAAGAAGATTGAGTCTAAATGGGGTAGTCTGTATAAGGTCATACTTAGTCTGAATGACCGAATGGTCCGAATGATCCAAGTGATCCAAGGTGGGACTGAAGTTGCGGGATCAAGGGTAGTTCAAGTAGTCCAAGTGATCCGAGATGGACCGAGGTAGTCCAAGGTCGGGTTTGGACTTGGTCGAATTCAGGAATATGACAGAGTCACCTCAAGTGTTTGCCCTTGTTGAATTTGACTGTCAATCAAAAGTTTCCCACAGATCTTATTCACATTGTGGAACCACTACACCAACTTCATGCATCTAGTACAACATCAAGATGTGTTCATCCTAATGACCACCATCAAAAAGAAGTTACTTGGAATATACATGAAGATTGCTTGTGTGGCAATTGCAGCTGGTATTGTAGGAAAGAAAGCCTTCAGAAGGTGTCCAAGAAATAGACCAAGAAACCCCAAGGAAAGGAAAATGGAATGGTGATAATATCTCTTAGTAATTGTACATTTTTTGTGTGCACTGCATCATCCAGAAGTGTGTAATGCATTTAGGCTCTGTGGATGATGATGAAGGACTTAGGGCATTTTTGTGCATGAATTATGAGGTCCCCCTCTTGCTGATCATGCATAGGTGCAAGCATACAATATCAAACATTCCAATATATGAGGACCAGATGGCGCAGGGATTTGTGTTGCTGTTGTTGGAAGAAATACTCATTGGCATGCAGAAATATCCATAGGAGTTGATGTCCTTAGGAGGAGGACAATGGCATCAGATTGTAGACAACTGGCTAAGTTGTTCACCAAGGAATGGGGACTGGAAGCATGACAAAGTGAGTATATGTGATATAATTAGAAGATTGTATCAGATTATTAACAAGATGAAATATTAGCCCAAATAATCAATGGAATGTACTGATATTGCACTATGAGAACAAGCAAAATTATGTATATTGCGATTTGCAGAAATGAATGCTATGTGAAGACAATATATATGGTGCTCAGAGTAGCTGCTTAGCAAGGGGGAGTGTTGAACGATTACTGTACTATTTCATTTATTATCGTAGTATAGTATAGTGTATCACATATGGTTACTGCTATTACATAACACTTGTGCATATAATTTGAACTCCACATCTGAGTTCCAATAAAATCTCTTCCTGTTACCACTATGTGCTATCCCTTCAGCATTTAACCCAACTGGTATGTACTAGTCCTTCCTCACCTCAGACTAGTCTACATCTGGACTTCAACAGGTTATGAGCCCTGATTAGCTACTAGTCAGACTGGTTCTATCACCATGCAGAAATGCTGCGTGTGTTTAAACCTGGACCATGGCACTGTGTCCAGCTCCACTATGCACAGGGCACTAGTAGGGGGAAGTTATGACGGTTTGAAATGCTGACTTGTTTGTATTACAGAAACAACCATGTCTTCTTCTCAATTGACCACTTTGATCCCTGTCTTCACTGGTGCCAACTGGTCTCAGTGGTGGCCCACCATGACCACCTACATAGAGGCCAGTGGATGTGGTTGGGCAATGGATTTCTCAGCTCCTATGCTGGATTCCAAAGCTGACAAAGAGGAACACAATCCTTATACCACTTGGACCAAGGTGAACTCAACCATCTTTGGATCAATCAAACTTCATCTTTAAGACTCCCTGAAGGCTAAGTACCTGACCCAGACTACCACTGCTGGTCTTATCTCAGCCCTCAAAACTGAGTATGCCGCCCCTGGGATCTCTGGTGCCTTCATGCTTTTCAAAGAACTCCTGGATACTAAGGTCACCCAGTCCTCGCACCCAGCACCATCCCTTAATAAGGTGGCTATGCTTTGTGCCTGCCTCAAGTCTGCAGGATACAAGTTCCCAGAAAATATCCAGGCAATGCTTTTGCTTGCTAAGTTCCCACCATCCATGGACATAGTCGTGCAGATGTTTGCAAAAGCTAAGGACATCTCTGGGAAGGCAAAGACTCCCACCGTTGAGGAGATCCAAGTAGCCATGGTTCTATCATGGGACCAGTGCCATATAAAGGGTGCTCCCAAGGCTGCTTGGGCCAACAAGATCAGCACCATAAAGCACAAGTGGGATGACCCAAAATTCAAGCAGCAGCAGGCACTGCAAGGCAATGGCTCAAAGAAGAAGTGGAAGTGCGGCAAGTGTGCTGGCAAGAAACAGAAGGAGAAGGAGTCGAAAGACTCTTCCTCCCAAATGCACACCCATATCACTTCAGTCACCTACACCTCTGGTCCTGAGCCACCTGTGGATCCCCATGCCCTCACACATTGCCCTGCCTTGATGTACCAAGGTGAACAAGGTCCTCCCTTCCATACAGGGATCAAGGATGCCATCGCTCTCACCCACCGGCTTGAGCTTCCAGTCACCATGGAAAACATCCACAGACTCTCTACCAGGCTTCAGATCCAAGGGCCTGGATTTTCATCTGCCACTGTCTGCCTCCCATCACACTTGTCCTCACCATGCCCTCCATTCCTGATGTTCTCATCTGTACAAGTCACCACTCCTCTCGAGTACCAACTTGGTATTCCCGTATCTTTGTGCGACTTCAGTGTCACTGACCGCCATCTTCTAGATGATGAGTGGCTCAATGGTGATTCCTCCACCTCTCATTCCCTGCTCTCACAAGCAGCAGAAATGCAGGATACCAACACCATCGCCTCGTCCTCCACTATCACACTAGACAGCCTACCACCCTCGCTCGCCGCAAGGCTTGAGCCCATCTACGAGTCCAAAGAAGACTCTCCTCCCCCAGCCAAGTGCTCCAAAGATGCTTGCCACAACCAAATCATGGCACCACCCACTGATCAGTGGAATGAGGATGACCTCATCGACATCTACAGCTCAGAGGCTGCGGATGGAGATAATGGGTTCATCTGGATGTGTTCGTCAGTACTCCATTCCCTCATTGACCCACATGACTTGCTAATAGCAGCTCTTGCATCCACAGCTAGTAGTTACATAAACATGTATGGTAGTGTACATCCATGCAATGAAAATCATTGCAACTGCTCTAAATGTGTGCACCAGTGTGAGAAGTTTTTGAATCATTGGATACTTGACTCAGGTGCTTTAATGCACTTCACCCCTCGAAGAGATGCCTTTACTTCTTATCATAAGTTCAGTAAAGATGAGCACCTACATACCTGTGCAAACAGCTGCTTTAACCATCTATGTGAAAGGAAAAGGAACCATTCGATTATGATGAATCAATGATCATAAGCACTCTCATGATATGGAGCTGCATGACATTGGACATATACCCAACTCTGGTGTCAACCTTATTTCTCTTGGGCAGCTACTACAAGTGGGAGCTAAAGTGACTGGAGAAATGAATACCATCACTGTGAATACCATCACTGTGACATATGGGCAAGCTAGATGAAGAGATCTATATGAAACAACCCGAAGGCTTTGCAGTCAAGGGGCAAGAGCATAAAGTGCTCCGCTTGAAGCGTGCCCTATACAGCCTTAAACAAGCCGGACTTGCCTGGTGGGAGACTCTCAATGAGTCCATGAAAGATCTCGGATTTGAATGTTTGAAGTCTGATGCTGGAATCTTCCTCTACAGGAAGAAAAGGACAGCTGTCATCACATTGATGATGCTCTCTTTTGTGGTCCTGACATCAAAACTATCAAGGAGATTAAAGCTGCTTTTATGTATGAAGTGCTGGGAATGCAGAGACCTAGGTCCTGCAAAGGAGTTCCTCCACATGAACATCAGATGACAGGGCAGCAAGATCATGATTGATCAATGCGCTTATCTTGAGAAGATCCTACAAAGGTTCAATCTTGTCAATGCTTGTGTGGCTCCTACTCCTCTCCCTTAGGATTATCACCCAACAGCTCATGAAGGTGTCATTGACCCCAAAATCAGATCACTCTTCCAACAGGTGATCAGATTCCTGCTTTATGTTATGCTTGTCACTCATCCCAATATAGCATACACAGTAATCGCCCTTTCAAAGCATGCTGCTAAGCCCTTGAAAGAACATCTTGATCACACATTTTATATATGCTGCTATCTACTTGGAACCCACTTTTATTCCCTTGTATTTGATGTTTCCACAAAGGCAGTTCGATTGCATACACTGATTCTGATTGGGCATCAGATCCAAACACCCAATGCTCACAAACAGGCTGGTTTATTAGACTAGCAGGCTGCATCTTCAGCTGGCAATCTCGAAGCTCTTAACAATTGTCAACAACAATTAGGTCTCATACTCTATGACAAACCCTAGTCATAGTACTGTTATGCTTACATGCTCAGAGTAGCTGCTTAGCAAGGGAGAGTGTTGAACAATTACTGTACTATTTCATTTATTATTGTAGTATAGTATAGTGTATCACATATGGTTACTACTATTACATAAGTGAACCACTTGTACATATAATTTGAACTCCACATCTGAGTTCTGATAACATCTCTTCCCGTGACCACTACATGCTATCCCTTTAGCATTTAACCCAACTGGTATGTACTAGTCCTTCCTCACCTCAAACGAGTCTATGCCTGGACTTCAACAAGGGGCTAGAAGTACTGTGAAGTGGTGTGAAATTGGGAAGGAAGGGAGGGAAGAATACATGTCTGGTATTGTTTTATAAGATAAAGATACATTGATGGGGCAAGTGGTGAATCAACTATAATATATTAGCAAATGATAGATACCAACTAACTGATGCCATCTGGGCTTGAGTGGCTTCTGACTGGATGTTGTGTTCTGCAGGAATCTTTGACCAGCTGCATCCAAGGGGTCAATCATCGTGTCAGGGTCGGTCCACTGTGGGAAAAACAGAAGCTGTTTGTGGGAGAGGCCTAACATCTGCTGAAGTTGCTCGTTGCTTGGTTGAATTAATTCCTCAATGCCTTCCTTCCAGTCCACTGTAGAGATAATCGTGTCCAATATGACTTTGACCTTTTGAGAGTTCGCTGTGGCCTGAACATTTCCCAGAGTCGCCATAATGTCCCAACTGATTGTGCAGATATCATCAGCAATCGCGAGCTTGTGTAAGGCATCATGGATGGCTTTAGGGAGCTCTACAAATCGATGTTAGACAAATCGCATTTACCAATTCACAACTTACTAGTCGAAGTCTCAGTCCCAGTGTCTTTGTGCACACTGGCCAACATCACTTCCATATCTGCAACATAAGAATTGACAGCGGTTCTGCTGTCCTCGTCATCATATTGTGACATTAAGAACAGCAGCTTGTGGAGCTCCTTGAGGAATGCCTGGATCTGCAGTGAGGTCGGCATCACTCCTTCGGCCATCATCGCTTTAACCGAGTCCGTTTGGCCATAAATCAGTGTGATCAACATACCTGTCCATTTGTCGTTGACATCCTTCAATCCAGTATGAATTTTCTTCCTTTGCATACAATGACTTTGCGGTGGCAATTCCAAGCAATAGTGATCAGTGTTTGAACGAACCGGCCAACCATCAGATCCAAAATCTGACTTGTTCCTTTGAATGCATTGTCACTGAAAAGATGAGTGCTGAGATCTGGCTTGCAAAGATAGACACCTGCATCATCTGTGGTCAGAAGCTAAGTTTCATAGTTAGTTACAGCAGGAGTTGCAGAATAGAATACACATACTGTTTTCATCTCAAACAATTTAAGAACCTTGTGGGGAGTGGATCCTTGCACTGTGATGACTTCGTCGATAATGGTGTTGAGGCCCCATGATTGCTGCGTGCACAACACCCATTGCACCCATGCAAGGCGACCTTCTGAATTGTTGTCAGCTTGACATGATGTCATGTATTTGTTTTGTTCTTCTGTTGGTTTTTTTACTGACATTGGCCACAAAGGCCTTTACCAATTTTGTGATGCGCATCGGACTGTTCATTCGGGATTGATTTCAAAGCGGCTGTTGTCAGAGGGGGTCTCTTCAGTGTCCCAAGGGACACCATGAACGTTCGTCAGCGCTTCTTCCCATGCACTCGACTTCCAGGGGAGCCCTTTAGTTCCCACAGTCAGGCATGATGAGAGTTTCAATGTGTTCTTGATACTTTGTTGGTTTGTTGGTTTGTTTTTTTGGTTTGTTACAGAGGAGGTGAAGCTAACTTACAAGTGAGAGAGAGATGATAATCCAGCTGCCATTATAACTGTGTTTTATACGCTTGGTACAACGTGGACACACAGCATCCACATGTAACAATGGGAGCCATAGTATGGTGGGTTAGCATCACATCATGGAGTTCCCAATGCTGATGATATGGTTCACAAATGTCCTGATTTGAATGCATTGTTCTGACTGCCAGAGATCCTGTCATGACCCAATCAATCAATGTCCTGTTTGGGTGACAGTTCATTTTGTTGTCAATACGTCAAAAGTACCGTGACATCAAATTTCGCTCCAATGAAGATGTATACAATATGGCCGTCCTGGATGGCCACATGTGCATGGGCACAAAGAGCAGCAGAATCATGACTGTGATTGAGTCCAGCGCCTCTGTCAGGTTGTGCGACCATCCAAGACAGCCAACAGCATGCCATGACATTTAGCTGTTCACACCACACTGTGCTCTCATAACTCACAGTGTATGACAGTCATTTGTGAGTCATGGATGCGCCTGCAAAAATATGTTCCTTGGTATGATCCTCATCAGTACAACAACTGTCTTGATAATGGTTTGACAGGAATGCTGCACAGCCATCCAAGACAGCCCCACTATGCTATGTAAGTATTTATCACATGCTCACTAGGCTCTGGCGACGAACAGCTGTCCAGGATGGCTATTTAGTGCAGTATGTTCAGGCGATGTTTTTGGGTATTTTACCACAACAATTCCATTCTTCCCATAGAAGCAAACAGCGCCGTAGAGGGGAATGGCTTATTGAGCCACACATGCAGTGTCACCCCTGGAGGCACAGTGATTGATCACCCCAAGGAATGGTGAGGAATGGGGTGATCAATCACTGTGCCTCAAGCGGTGACACTGCATGTGTGGCTCAATAAGCCATTCCCCTCTACGGTACTGTTTGCTTCTATGGGAAGAATGGAATTGTTGTGGTAAAATACCCAAAAACATCGCCTGAACATGCTGCACTAAATAGCCATCCTGGATGGCTGTTCATCGCCAGGGCCTAGTGAGCACATGATAAATACTTACATAGCATAGTGTGGCTGTCTTGGACAGCTGCACAACATCCATGTCAGCTTTATATGTGTGAGCAGTGCCTGTGCCACTCCCCGGCATGCTGTCTTGCCACCCACAACATATGCCACTCAACAATAGGGCCCCTCACCGCTCAGCCGGAAGCATTGCATAAGAGGAACCAATGTTGCGTAGCATTCCTAGAGGTCCATGGAAATGGTTAGAAGTGTCCGAGAAGTGACCGGACTGGTAGGAAAGCACCTGCAGACTAGGAACCCCCAACTAGGAAGGAGGCAATCAAATGACTTACCGCTCGACTGGAAATGCTGCGTAGCATTCCTATAGGTCATGTTAGGTGTGTATCGCTATAGGAGAGGTGGCCATACTGGAATGAAAAGGTCTGCATGCCAGAGACCCCCACCCATGGGGCTAAGGACAAAGGGTGCACAACTCACCCAAACGCACTGCGTAGGATGCGCCATCACTGTGTAGCCTCCCTAGCAGTCATAGGAAGCATTACGGACCATCGGAAAGACGGATGGACTGGTAGGAAGAAGGCCGGACACATCAGGAGGGTCTAAGTGGTATAAGGATAAACGCTCATAGGACAGGAACCACCCAACTAATTCTTGTTGTGTATGATATCCTGGCATCGTCACAATATGTCTAAGCGGTTGGGTGGGCTTTTCAGCCTGTGTGGTGTTGCCAAGGACCAGTGAAAACAGGAGGGGGACTGGGCACAGTCCAGTTGTGGTGTGGGAGAATGGGCAGTCATGCGAGCGCTCAAGCGTCATATACAAAGATAGGGTTAATGCTAACAGATGAGTGTTGTGTAGTTCTGTCTGTTGTCGCTCCATGAAAAGTTGGAGTTCTCCTGCTAGGTCACCCCATTCACCACCTGTCTGTCCTGCAGCAGTGAGGGTGGTGGCAGTCCAGCAGGGAGAGCAGTCATGATGGAAAAAAGGGAATAGAAGCATGAGGTGTGGCGGGGTATTTGTTTACGACGTAAATTAACTCAACTGATCTATTCATTGGAATGTGGATCTCCAAGGTTAGCATGGTGGATTGTTTTCCATAAGAGTGGCTTCCTCTTTTGGACCCTTGTATCTCTTTCTAGGTACTTCCTCTGGTACCTGCTCCTCTTCTCTCTCTCTTTACTATTTATTACCTCTGGATGAGGCGGCCAATCATCTCTAGTTACAGTAAGTAAATACTTGATATCAGGTTCTTTGGCCCAATCTGACAATCCACATGTGGCAGCAGAAGATACTAAAGGGTCGGGATCTCTGAGATCCCCAGTTTCTGATGTGAGGTCATTGGGGTTGACAGAGGAGGTGGTTCAGATGAGTGACTCTTGTGAAATTGGCAAAAGCAATGAGGTATTGGGGCTACTAATCTGAATGCAACTGCAATGGTCCAACGAGGATCTATTAAAAAACCTCTGGAGTCTCTTGACAATATGTATTAGCTTGGCTTTAACTCCTTGTGTAGTAATAAAAGGAATCTTGTGGCTGGGAATGGAGCATCAACTCCTTCTGGTATGAGTGGTGGTGATGGGCTACCAGCCAGTGCCTGCTCTGGTTCTACTACTTTGAAGCCCCTTTGGATTGTTGGGAGGGTGGTTCCTTCAGCAATGAATGTAGCCACATAGGGGTGGCACAGAGAATCCTCAACTGGGCGAGAATGAACAGAGCAACCTATGGAAGAAGATGGGCACTAGCAATTGTCAGGATGAGGTATGTGCTATGTGAGGAACTTCACCGCTACTGACTTGTGTAGGCACATCAGTGGGGTGATTCAGTAGAGTAATGATAGTAGTTTAGTTCTAGTGCAACAACCCAAAAGGCAACAGTGTCAACCATGGCTCTAGGGAATCAAAGTTGAAAGGAGTACTGATCAAAGGCGCTTAGTGATCAGCTCAGGAGTGTGATCTCTCTGGCTGTCGTGGAAAAAGACCAAGAGAACTAAACTGGAGTTCTCTGCACTTGCAGCCTTTTATACTACCAGTAGTGTATATACATGTATGTATCAGATCTACCAATGGTGTCCCAACATAAACAAGTATATGGCAGCATTAGATGGTTACATGCATCAAGCATAGCCATGGAATGGAAGATAAGATAAGCATTAGGCAACTGCACAGTGGTGGCAGAATGGAAGCAAAACATGTGGCATGTGGTTATGGCAAATGAGAAGCATGGAATGAAATGAAAGAAGCTGTGCATCAATCACAAGGCAAACATGAGTTCGGTGCGAAGGTAGCATAGCTGTCATGAGACTAATCTAATAAGATTAGAAAGCAAGGAAGAATGACTAAGTCCATCAGAAACAATGTTATGTGTATTGAGCCATAACAGGAATTCTAGTTGTTGTAGATCTTATGTTCACTGCATTTCAATAACTACCTCAGTGTGGTAAAATGGTGTCTGTTGTCATGGGTTGATGATAGGCTAACCCTGATCTTTTTAGAAAAAAAAGATAATTAAGCGCTCGTTTCATTACCAGAGGGAGGGAAGAATACGTGTCTGGTTTTGGTGTGTAAGATGAAGATACATTGATGGGAACAGTGGTGAATTAACTATGATACATTAGCAAATGGGGGTCATGGATGGACCGACCATGGAACAGTACAGCCTGCAGCAATGTTGGATGGCGACGGATATAGCGCTCAAAGGTGTCTGATCTCCATCGCCCTATCGCTTGAATTTGGGACGGAGGGACACCTGCAGCAGCCAGGGATGTAGCACCACCAGCACGCATGGAAAACCTAGATAAGAACCAAGACCGAGAGGGCACACAACTGCCAGAACGAAGCCACAACTGAGGGAACTGAGGGAACAGGGAGTCACGAGACCTAAGATACTTGCGGAAAACTGGGAATGGATCAGGAGCAGTGGTGCTCTTTTGAATGACAACCTGATCACCCTCAAACATCGCATCAGTCTTGGATTGAGGGATGATGGGGGAGAAGGAAGTCGAGTCGAGACAGACATCATGCCTCCATGAGGTCTTCGCTGCAGAGCGAAGAGAGGAGGTGTCAGGCTGCACGAGCTCCGCGAAGCGTAGCAAGCCAAAGAAGCCCACAAGGAGTATGGTGAGGAACAAGAGGTTGTCATGAGTTAAGGGCCTTGGAAGATGATTGTAGACATGTCTGAGATCATCTCGAGTAAGTGGTGACTTTTGCTGCACAGGATGGGAGAAGCGTCGCATGGAGCCCTTGAGGGTGCGAACCACAAGAGGGGAGTACCTGTTTTGGCGAACAGATGGATAGGATGGCTCGAGTTCATAGACAATGCCAGCTGGATAAGAGCGAACTGAACGAGGCTCAATGTGATGGGACATGAAAGTAATGTACAGTGACAGAGTGTTGACAGTGGGGTCTGGGTCGAGATGGTGCAGTTAGCAGAAGGTGAGATAGGAGTTCAGAGCGGATGAGTACATGCATTGAGTGGACCGGTCAAGCGCACAGCCGAGAGTGATGGAATGCTCCACAAGGAGGCTCTCCATGGACCAAGCAGCCCTAGGAGGTTGTCTGGCCCGAGATGGTGGCAAGAGGCTCATAACTGGCCCCAGCGTAACTCGAGGGTTGAAAGGTCGAGATGACAAGCTCAGGGTGCGAAGAAGCGAGCTGGCCATTCTGAAGGCAAGACAGCGCATCAGCAATGAATGTCATTGTGGACTCTGGCCACATGAAATACTCGAAGGTCAATGCCTTGAATGAGGGCAGTGTCAGCAACCAGAATCAACATCCAGTTGAATGCAGGTAGTGCTGAGAGCGAATTGAAAAACTGGACGGTATTGATGTTGTCTGTGAACACAGCAAGACGCTGGTTTGCTGAGAGGCGAGGTGCTGCATCGAGGATGGCTGCACAGACGCAGAGAGGGACTCGAGATAAAAGATGGATCCCTCTTGTTGGGCAAAGATATGATGAGCTGTCGCTTGGAAGCCCAGTGCGAGAGATGGGTACCAAAACCCCATGGCAAAGGGTGAAGCATCGCAGTAGACATGCAAGACAGTGGATGAGTGATCATCATCAGACCATGTGACAGAGCAGAGGAAATAGATGCCATCAGAGCGGAGGAGATGGTCGACAATCCAGGTCAGTTCTCTTTCCACATCCCTGTTGACCCATAAGAGTGCCTTCTGGAACAGCTTCCCAGCTGTTTTGGCATAAAGCGCACACAGTCCAGGGCGAAGATAGGGGTACACATTGAGAGCCCAGTTGAGGTAACGAGCGGTGCGCTGGAAGTGCCTCAAAGGATGTCTCGTGCCATGCAGAGCAAAGTCTCGAACAGCCATGATGAGCTGGAGCTTGGACTGTTCTGACATGCGGACCCTCATCAGGTTGGGGTCGACCTCAAAGCCAATGATGGGCAGGACATCACCAAAGACCTGTTTGCACTCCTCATGCGGCAGGCCAATGAAGTCCCATAGCTGGAGAAGTCGAGTGAGGTTCGAGGGCAGCTAGCTCCTTTTGATAGTGCTTGTAAAAGAGGCTCTCTCCCCTCTTTTGAGCGGAAAAGGAGTCGTCGACATAGAGGTACAGGAGATAGATGAGATATTGGATGACAGTGATCCAAGTGACAAGTGACATGAAGGCATGCCAAATGCGCTGAGATGCGCGACCCCCAAAGACATTGCATCGATCGACATAGCGCTTGGAATGAAAGGAGACGACCTCCTTGATCTGCCAGAGTGGATGCATGGGCATGCGCCTGTAGGCCTCAGAACCATCGGCCTTCCAGAGAATCAGGTCGAGATCAGGCTCCTGCTGTCGAAGATAGCGAAGGGCATTAATGGCCTAGATCCTGGACACCGTCCAGAGTGACTCCTGCGATGTCCTCGTGCGAAATCATGTTGAGAGCGAACTGGCCAGCACTGTGATCAGTTACAAGGCGGAACTTCTTCCTGCCAGGCTTAGGCACCGCATGAATGGGCATACTATACATTCCTGGCAAGAGGTCTGGGCCAAACGGCACTGAGTAGCGGCCAAGCTCGACCTCCTTGTCAATCTGCTCCTGCAAGAAGGCAGCCTCATCTGGAGTCTTTGGAGTGCGCTGTGAATTGTCCCAAGTGAGTGGCCATTCACCATAATGGGTTCTGGCAAAGGGCCAGAAACCCTCACGCAAACCTCGACACAGACCGGACAAAGGGCTGGTTGGGATGACTGGAGAGAAGGGACTCGAAGCGATCGACATTCATAGGGGTAGTGATAGCGAACAGATCAGGATGGTCATGGATGGTCTCTAAGGCTTTGACATTGTCAAATTCTCATGCAGGAGGAGCAGGCAGTGGCTCAGCGAACTCTGTCCAGCGCACAGTCCTACTCTTGACCGCTGCAGCTGGGTCCCACACAACATGCCTCCTAAACTTCTGCCCCCTACTGAGCTCCTGATTCAGGTTTCGACTTCGGATGGTCTGGATGTCTGTGAGCTCCTCCGCACCCACTGCGATCGCAGACATGTGAGTATGGGCATTCAGATGCTGGGCGATGACAGGTGCCTCGATTCCAGTTGTGGCAAGGCTCTCTGCCTCCAGGAAGGGCAGCTCTGGCACAACGCTTTGAGGTGCCTTGGTCTCCATCTCTGGCACTCGCACCCACACCAAATAAGGAGAGGTGAATGGTTCTGAGGCCATCAAACATGGCAAACTCAGAGAGGCGAATGTGCTTTTCATTGGCTGCTCGCAGTCTGATGGCTTTGTCGAGGTCAATGACTCGAGAGTGGAATTGGGGGGCAATGGAGGCGAAAAGCGCTGACATGTACGCTTGGTAGGCAACATACTCGGAGTGTCGTCCTGGC
>JBBPRK010001208.1:0-14058 GCA_038093075.1 Boletus patriciae | reverse complement strand
GACCCAAAGGTCGCTACCGCAAACCTCGCAATTAGCAACCTTCACACTCTTCCATCGGCACTTTCAAGCTTCCTCGCACCACGTTCCAGGGCGCATTCTACGAGCACCGTCGCATCCACTCGGGGAAACAACTCGCCGGCGCGAACGATCGTGAAAGATGGTATTCCACCGACTGCGATCACGGACTCTGTGGTGAGTGATGGCGCTACGGAACGTGTTTGGGAATCTCTGGGAAGGATGGTTGTGGATTCGCTGTGAGAAGGATTCGAGTAAGGAATGATAAGCGTGCAAACTTGCCGCACCCTATATTTCTTCATGGTTTTCCAGCCTCCATGGACCGTCCTTACGAATGTGTGTATGTTCAGTCTTTTCTTTCAGAAGCGATTTGTAGTATTTCATTTCTCTGGCAATTTACGGAATCAACATTTGAGACTAAGGATAAAGCATCATGGCGAAGAAATGTCTCGGAACCCGGGTGGTGAACCGACTTCATTAACGATGAAATGAGCAAGTGCACTGCCCGGGAGAGACGGCCCCCACGCACACACTCAGCGAGCAATCCGAGGTCACTGTCAAGGCGTGGTCAACGAAATGATGGTTGCGCATCAAAAAGCCGCCGAGGGCAAACCAACAAGGCGTCGTGCGACCGTTTTACCGTGACGTTTATAACGCCGTCAATGCATATTCGAAGGCTCTGTGTCTGGCAACACTCCTGACGGCGAGTGCACCACGTTTAGCAAGTCCATCTGCGATGGCGTTGTATTCTCTTCCGATGTACCAGAACATGACCCTGCAATCGTGTTCACGTTCACGTTTCATCACCTCTTCATCTAACTTGAGGAACAGGTCAAGATTCGAGGGTCGTTGGCCGTTTGGCTTGCGCATCCCGTTGGCCTATAGGTGGAGAGAAATAAAGTGAATACAACAAACAATGATTGTTGCAATAACCTTCCAGGTGGGGAGCCATTCCGTCATCCCCTTGACAACATATTCAGAGTCTGTGGTGACGATGATCTCCGGCTCATCAGAGCCCTCGCGCCGGTTCTCGAATTGTGCGCAAAATAACCCTCGTCGTGATCACCGATCTTCTTCAGACCTTCCAACGCAGCAAGGAGTTCGGCCCGTTGACTGGTTCGTTTACCTCCAGGGTCGAGGTTGTCGTCTACTGGAATGGAAAACTGGTAGCCCTTTTCACCTTCTAATCCGAATGCAATACCAATTCCCGACACAGCGCTGAATGACCCGTTGTTTGTACAGGCGCCGTCCGTGTATACAACTCGGTAGTGATGGCATGGTCGTACCCCATCTTGGTGCCGAGGGCATCTGGCAAAGAAGCGGCCACGACAGATGCCATCGCACGTCATGATAAGTTGTGCGGTGTTGAACTGCGAAGCGAGGCAGCATGGGGGCTCGAAGAGGCGTTCGATGTTTTTGCATGAACAGGCCATCAGGCTTTAGAGGAGAAGCTCCGAAGACTAGGAGAAGGGAAAGAGGGAACAAGGACGACATTGCGAATCCTCGCCCTTTAAATGAGATGACCGCCGACACACAAAGATCTATCAAAGAAGCTCAGCCACGTGCTACGACATTACACGCACTACTCAAAAGCATTAGTTGCCCGACGACTACGAATAAGGTACAAATGATTCTGAGGATGAGACTGACGACGATATTTGTTGGGGAACAGGAGGATAAAGGAATTCTTGACAAGACCTATAAATGTTCAACATTCCCAACATTTCGTTACTGGGAAAAACGCTATAAGTTGAACCACAGATGATTGATCTGGTTAACGTACCATCGCTCCCTTCTCACTAGAGCTAAAATGCAATCACATAACCACTGAACTCATGTGTAGATGGTCTGGAGCCACCACCACCGCCAGCAGCAATATTACGCGCAGCACGCTTGGCTAATTCATCAGCAATGGAGTTGTATCTTCTCTCGATTCTCCAGAACTCGACCTTGCAGCCATATCTGTATTGACAAGCCTCTATCGCTGCTCCCAAATCGAGGAAGAGATCAAGGTTCGAGGGTCGTTCGCCGTTCGGCTTCCTGAGACCATTTTCCTGGGCAATGAGTAATGCGAGTCAGAACCAAACTTGTATGTCTAGGACACCAGTGACACTGGTACGCACCCTCCATCTGGGCAACCACTCTGTCATCCCCTTAACCACATATTCAGAGTCCGTAGTGATGACAATCTCTGGGGAGTCTGGATCGAGAAAGTCAACCCCATACTCTTCCATTTTTTCCAAAAGATACTCTTCGTCGTGCTTGCAAATCTTCTTCAGACCTTGAACGGCAGCAAGAAGCTCGGCACGTTGATTCGTCCGCCTCCCACCAGGGTCGAGCCCACCATCCACAGGAATGGAAAACTGGTAATCCCCTCCGATCTCTGGGTGTCCCTCAGGTTGCCCGAACGCAATGCCAATCCCCGAAACCGAATTGTAGGCTCCGTTGTTTATGCAGGCACCATCCGTGAACACGATTCGGCTGTGGTGGCATATTCCTCTGTCGGTGCAACATTTGGCATAAAAGCGACCACAGCCTTCGCATGTCTCGATGAGCTCATCAGTGTCAAATTGGTTGGTTAGGCCAGAACAGGGGCTGAAGATGGGACTGTTGCCCGAATTCGACGCGGAATCAGAGTCAGAGGCTTCATCGTACTGAAAGCTATATGTTCCGAATCTAGCGTGGGACATGATTATAAGCGAGTTTAGAGTAGACCCTTGAGGGTGAGCGCTTGAGCATTGGTCGATGTATAAGAACGAAACTGAAAGCGAAGGTCGCCGTGAGAATATACCCTTAGTAAACCATTTGGAATGGTCAATAGCATCAAAATTGAACGACTTCCCTTCGTTAGCCTTCTCACCTTCGGGATAACAACGTCTATCAATACCTAATGGGCCAAGTTCTGCACGTACCTCTTGTCTACATGTCCCCCTCATAAGCGGACCGGGTTTTTTTCTGATGGGTGGGCCGTGACGTCATGTGGCTGCGGTGTACTATTATAAGCTTCGGCCCGGGCTTGTCCCAGTCGGGCTCAAAGAAGACGAGCATCGCGAACCTCAGACGACGATCAATCCTGTGCGTCCTCTCGTGCGTCCTCTCATGCGGTACAGCTCGGAATCTGAACCTTCAGTGTAAGTGATGAGTCACAATATTGTAATAATGGTATAAAGTACTATGATTTAGAAACACAGGTACGTTCGTCCTGGGTGTCATTGAGAAAGCACCACCCTGCCAATGCGTTCAGATCACTGTCGGGCTTCGTGAGCCTTCTTAATTCCAAAATGACCATGCAGCGATTGCAGTGATCACTTCCCTGTGACCTTGGTTTACAACATGAGCGGCGGCACTCGCACCACACTTAGCCAACTGGTCTGCAATGGTGTTGTATGTTCTGTCGATGTGCCAAAATTTGACCTTGCAATCATACCTGCGCTCTCGTTCCTCGACCGTCCTATCTAACTCGAGGAATAGATCAAGATTCGAGGGCGGTTGGCCGTCTGCCTTCCGCAGACCGTGTCTCTTGATGAGGGAAGACATGTGTTGGCGTCAGCACATCAAATTGACCACTACGAAGAAAAGTATTTTGAATATCAACCTTCCAGTTGGGTAGCCACTCTGCCATCCCCTTGACAACATATTCAGAGTCTGTGGTAATGATGACCACCGGCCTGGATGAACCTGTTCTTCCATCCACTCATCGGAGTGATCACAGAACTTCTTCAGACCTTCCAGCGCAGCGAGGAGTTCGGCACGTTGGTTTGTCCTCTTGCCTCCAGGGTCAAGCATACCATCCACTGGGATGGAAAACTGGTCGCCCATACGTATCCCAAAAGCAATCCCGATACCCGCCACCGCACCAGACCTCCCATTATTTGAGCATGCGCCGTCCGTGTATACGATCGCACTATGGTGACATATTGCTTCCATATCTAGCGCGCAACCGATCGCAAAAGTCACATGTCACAATGAGTTGGTCTGTCTTGAAATTAGAGGTGAGGGTAGGACAAGGGGTGTGGAGGCGATTAGAATCTTCGTTGAGTTCAGCGTTCATGAGGACTAGCCTGTAGACCCGACAAAGGGCCACACCCTGTTTCCAGCAATTAAAACAGTTCGCTTGGGGAGATCCGCTATTCCAAGAATTCACCTTTATCGACTGAGTTCACGTGGGTGAAATCGGATTAATTTAGGTGCGGTTGGTGGTTGGTGGTTTTGATCGACGTGGGTGATTCTGGTAGATTTGTGCGTGTGAGATCGGGAGTCGACGATCATGATCATATCTGTTTCTAACAGTCTATTGTAAGACAAATCACCAGAGTTACGACAAAAATTGAATCCGGTATGTAGACAAAATGGGGGCATGCATCGCAGCAGATCCTTGCAAAGCGGACTGCACCATAAATGACTCTTCCTTCCAAGCCAAACCTCGTTGACACGCATTGTCTTTGTGGCCAGGGAACCATTTGCATGACTTGGTGTCCTTTACCAGTAGGCAAATGACACATGCATTGCGTCGACGTAGAGCCGATCCCCTATGTTCTTGAGCCGTCCCTATTTACTTGCACCCGCTTCGATCTCCTGCTCGATTCCAGCAATTGACCTCCGGAGTTTACGACATCTATTTGGAGCGTTGGACGCTGTGCCGGCCCGATTCAGCTGGGCAGAGACCATTCCATGTAACACATGAGGCATTCATCGAGGATGTTGATAAATTGTGTGTGAAGTCGCCGTTGCAGAGGAATTTACATGGTTGTCCGGTCACTATACTGAATGGAGACACCGCGAGACCGCGGGACGAATACCGGCATCTCCCGAGTCGTGTGTTGTCTGCAACGGGACGAGCAAGAGGCAGCCTTTGAACCGGTGTCTCGTCGAGTCATGTCTGCCACCTTCAATGGGTCGACAAAGACGGCTCCCAGTACCACATTCGCCCCACGCCCCTCGACCAATGTACCACCCGCAACACAAACATTCGAGCCTTTGGCGAAATCCGTATTGAGCCATCGACTCCTCTACAACGTATTCGCCTACTCTGCCGCCTTTTCCCTTGCCTCCACGGTATTTCTGGCCGGCGGAGATGATACAAGCTTTCTTTTACGACTGTTCCGACCTAGTACATGGGTCAATGCGTCTCTAACGTGGCTCGTCGGCGTGCTACCTATCATTGTGGTACGAAAGGTATATTTGACGCGTGCGTAGCTCATCGTCATGATTGATGACATCTACTAACTTCCATGTTTAGCTACACTCGAGCCTGCCTCTTCTCCGTCGAAAACGGTGGCAACGGCGCTTGCGAAGCCAACGACGCGTCGATGGATCGCAGTTTACATCACGTCCTCACTTTTACTCTTATCACTCGAATGCATTCGCATATGGTCTAAAAGCGAAGATGTGCGCTTGAGCATTTTCATAAAGTCGAGGTGCGTGACACGCTGCAACGCTCAAATATCAAGGTTTGTAATTCCGTTGCACAGGAAACATCCCTATTATCTCAACGGTCGACTCATCTTCCTCGTATTGGCGCAAGTATGGTTGTCGATCAGTTTTGCACTTCGGGACGTGATGCTCAAGCGCTTCGTCTTCCGCTGGACGAAAGCGCTACCATCCTCGAATGCAGTAGGTCTCCTCTTTGTCCAAATCATGGTTCACACCTCATGACATGAAACGCTCAGCCTTTTGTGCCGAGAAATCTCGTCATGCTTCTGCTCACCAGCACGCTCTTTACGTTTTCATCGTTTGCAGTCTACAATATTGCGTTCGGGTTGGCGCGGTTGACCCTCTTGCCACTGCTTCTGAGGGTACCCCTCGTCCGATCCCTTCTCAAGCCGTTTATCGGTCACTTTATCAGAGGCCCTTGGACGCTGATCCTGCCGCTACGACACTTTTCCCTCGAGTCGCACGCGTTCTTCCTTGGGTTGTCTATGCTTGCCAGCTGGGAATTCGCAGAGTCACTGTTTGATGTTTACATTCCTCAGGTGCGCAACCATTCCCATATTCTTTCATGCATTAAAAACTGTACTAGCCCATCAAAGTCGCCTCCACCACTGCAGACCCCAACGTCACGCTCGTCTCGGGCATCACGTCCACCAATCCACTCTACCTTCACTTTGCCTATGCGGAGTTGCGTGACGTTGCATTGGATGGTCGTCCTGCCAGTGCCTCCCGTCGAACAGCGCTGTTCTCTGATCAAAAATTCAGTCCGAGTCTCTGGTGTACTTTGGCGCGCGCGTCACTCTTGCGTTTAGGTCATGACTATCAAACATTCCTCCGCAAAGGTGCACCCGTGCCTGCCGGCGTGCCCACACCAGCCGTGCCTCCGAAAACTTTACAACCCCCTTCGACGCCACTCCTACGAAAGGCGATCTATAAAGCGCCACAACAGTCTCCCATTTCGAAGGTGCTGGATACGTTTGCGTCCGATTCAGACCTTTCCAAGGCGGCTGACGCGGTTGCTTCGGAAGTGGGCACGCGAGTCATGGATGCACCAATCCCCGAACTCTTCCGTTCGGTATCCTCAGTACCCGTTGCTGCACCAC
This sequence comes from Boletus patriciae, assembly GCA_038093075.1. Classification (NCBI taxonomy): domain Eukaryota; kingdom Fungi; phylum Basidiomycota; class Agaricomycetes; order Boletales; family Boletaceae; genus Boletus; species Boletus patriciae. Next base: position 7,510 of record JBBPRK010001208.1, on the reverse strand, counting down.
CTCCACCGGCGACAACGGCAGCTACTGCAACTCCCCAACCAAATTTGATTGGTGCATATGTCTCGCATGCAAAAGCCCAATGTCAGAATTTAGTCGCCAAGCATTCGCCATTGTGGTGTCGGGAAGTGGTTGCGCAATGGGATGCATGGTGGAGCAGGGATCGCATCAATAAAGTCACCGAAAAGTGTCTTCCCAACCGGGATCTAGATGCGCTCATCGTTGAAGGTGGGCCCATAAAGAAAGGCGCTGCAGGATCGGATTGCTTATGCTAACCAACTTCAGTGCTCGCCGGCCTCGTCTGCGCTTCGCTCACCGAGGACCGCTATGGCGTTGTCCAGCGAGATATTCCACACATCCTTGAAGCTTTCTTGTCGTTTTTAACCGCTCTGGAGGAGTGTCATGTCGAGGTGACCAAGCTCTATGTGCCTCCCACACCCGATGAGATCACCCAGGGGGACTTCAAGATTCTTAGCGAGAAGGAACGTACCAGGGTCGAGGTGGCGAAAGCGACAGAAGCGATTGGTGTCGTTGCCGATGGTACGCTGTTTTTTTTTTTTGCCTCGCATTGTCCTACATAGCTGATGCTTCATCCCTTGCGCCCAGCGTTGAAGTCGGGCGTTGCGGATATCGCGCGGACATTTGGAGAGAAGCTTGTTGCGTTCAAGTTCCCACCTAGAACTGCCAAGAAGCTGCAGTCGTTTGTAGATTATGCATGATTTTATGCTCACGTATAGGAAACGAACACGTCGTTGTCTTTCCACAGAGCTCTAACACCGTGAATTCCACCTCACCATGGTCGCGATTGGTCCCTTGCGCTCGTTCCAAAAGGTGTCCATCCGTGCCGGGACCACTATCGTTGCGGTATTGGGATGGGATCTGGATCGGAAACGCAATTGCTGTGTTTTGCCTCGTCGTTCCCCGAACCGGAGAACCCTACTCGATTTGCTCACAGGGCAGGACTGGGCACAATTAACCCTTCTTGGGTGTCCCCCCGCACAATGCCCGGCTCAAACAGATGTCTTTCTGATCCAATCGTTCTTCCGCCACTGACCTAGATGGGTCGTGTGCATGCATCTCTCACGACGTGCGGGGCGAATTGAGTCGCGCAGGGGGGAGTACATGTAAGTTACCATCGTCTGCAATTCGGCACTTGGCGTGATATTCTCGACCGCGATTCAATATTCAGCGTTGCCAGTGGGAACCGCTCCATTCTGAGCGACTTCATTTCGTGAAAATTTCTGGCTGTGCCATTACATAGGAATCGGTGGTAACACAATGCACACACGGCAGCGCCGCATAACGCCAATTCCACAACTCCTGTTGCTCGGATCCACAAGTACGTGTGTTCAAGTTGTGCAACGCTTGAAAACCGACTCGAACAGACGTTGTGATAGTATGGCATTAGAGTCACCGGGGAAATTAAGGCGACACAAGGATCATTGACAAACAACGGTATCGACGACTCATCTTATAGATGGCATATATGGCGCCACACTACAAGGAATCATTGGGGTTCGTGATATTACGTTGGGGTATTATAATTAGTAGTCACAGCCTACATTCTCGAGCACGTTCCCTTGATTACTAGTACAGTCCAACCCAGAGCATGTCTCTCCCGCTACCCACATCCCAGAAATATGCATATAGTCTAAGAGATAAAGTAGATGTGGTTGGCCACAACTGCGGAAAGGGGGAGGAATTGGGGTATATACGCTAGAACTCTCGTGATCAAGCTTCAAGGTTTATGAACTGTATAAATCGTCAACGAAGGCGGTCGTGAAGGAGAAACGACGGGTCATGACATAGGAGACAATGATGCGTCCTCTCCGACGTACTCCAGACCTTGCACCGAGGGTAATAATGACACACTGTAGGGATGCCTTTCCAGCCCGACGTACTGGTAGACACGTTCCCTACCCGGAAGGGCGTCCCGGACTCGACGCTGCATCTCACTCAACCGACCACTGGCTTTCCAGAGCTTGAGTTGGTCCCACCGTGCTCTCACCGCCATACGAAGGGCACTACGACGCCGTGCCAGGGATGCACGCGAAGCATACGATGAGACGGGTCCGGGTGCACCCGGCATGATCAGACGTTCTATGAGCACGACGGTTACAACACTGTCGGGGAACGGATGTAAAAGCGGCGTACCTGGCAATGAGATGGCGTTGATGGGGAGCCTCGTAACAGGAACGGATTTCTCCACGGTCTTTGCTCGCTTGAGGAAGCCCTTGATACATCCTACGAACCAAAACGCGTGGAGGGGAAATATGCCGGCCATGATGATTGCTGGGCCGAATGACCCGCCAATGGCATCGTGTTGGACAGCGAGGGAGATGGCAAGAACGATGTGATAGACAATGCGCGTCGTAAAGAAGCAAAGACCAAAGATGACATCCGAACGAAGACGTGACACGATGCTTCCCAGCCCGAGGACGAACGTCGGGATCTGGGTGGGACAAACCGTCAGAGAATCGGTCGTGGAACGCCACGTATACGGCACTCACCTCCATAATAGCGCACAAACCAAAAATATGACTCGTGTGTGTGCATATAGCATATTCAACGACGAAAACATAGACCGAGTGATGTATCCAGCCGGTGAGGAGGTTGACCTTGCTACGATAGAACAGCATCCCCATTGTCAAGTCACTAGGGTAGGTTAGTCATATTGAAGTAAACGAAGCACTGATCGAACCAACGCGATGAGGTAGGCCTGGAAAAACCTGCCGACACTGTCGGCAACAACGGGAGGAAGGGCCACATGCTTCAGTTGCCCTCTGGCGGATGCGTATTGCACAACCAGCGGGAGACTGAGGAGGGACATGGCGGCGCTACTGAGAGTTGTGAGCACCCATGATCGCTGCTTGATGGTCGTGCAACGTGAAGCGAGGAGGAAGTAGGAGACGACCAAGAGGAGAAACGAAACCCAGAAGGCCGTCGACGTCGCCAGCCGCGACATACTGGAGAGGAGGGTGATCATCACGGGAGGGAAGTGGCGGCGACGTGATAAGCTGTCAGGAAGACGTGCCGCGTTTTAAGAACACACGGGAAGCGAACCAGCGACGTCCAGCGCCATATTGACGAAAAAGTAATTTAGGCACGTTTCTGGCCTGCGAAAGTTTTCGGCTAGTCAACGATAACGATTGGCCTTCCCGACTCTACCTTTACAGCGACTTGGCAGTTCGAAGCAGTCAAGATTGATTATGGTATCTAATTACCCCGTCAGCGGCTTGTCCGAGAGCGATAAAGAACCGGACGAACGTGACAGGTGAGTCCAGGTCCCCCGTGCCGGCCACAGTTTCCTGGAAAGGGACGCTCGCGTGTTCAACGTTTAACCTCACGAACGTGTGCCGGCGCACTGTTCCGCATCCCTCTCCACTCCAGAACCGTCTATCAACGGATGACATATCAGTGTGTCGATACTAAGGAATGGTTTGGTTCAGCACAGAATATCCAGCTCTCCGACTTTTCCACGGACAGTGCTGTGGCGCATTGACACTGAGCAACCCCGTAGTGCAACGGCTCATACACCTTGTTCTATGTACAGCGGCCTGAGCGCTGTGTACTAGTGGTGCCTCTATAGCTATTGCCAAGAACACTCTTGACTTGGCCGTCTCATGTCATTGCAAAGGAAGCCAACTTTGGTCATTAAATTCTTCAATGCTGGGGTGCCTGACCCTCACACGCAGTGGTGCTTGCTTAAAGGCTGTTGGGATCCGGCTCGGCATGACCGGACGACAATGCGCTGGATTGTCAGAGGCGCCCCTATTCGGATATTGCACTTGATCATGCAGGTAACCGATACTGATAGTCTTGGTGACATTCTGATGGCACACCCTTCCGAGAGCTCATAGCAGCCAATCGTGTTCTGGTGGGTCGCATTCACTATTTTCTCGACACGAGATTGTTAGCCACGTGCTCTAATCACGCATAACAGTACGCCCTTGTCCTATATATCGTCCGAGGAGAATGGTGTATAGAGTCCGTTCATCTCAGCGTAAGTATCCCTCTTCCGTCCGCGGAGACCCTGATTGCACGTTCGTCTAGCTCAAAGCGGTCGAATTGACAGAGACATGGAAAATCGGTGCACAACCGCCTTCCTCGGACCGACTCTCATTAATTGCCCTCTCTTTATCAGACTTCATCTCAGTGGTCAGCACCTCCTGTTTCTATCTGGGTAAACGAGCGTTTAGATCGCTTGAGACGAATTCAAGTTCCCCTGCATTCGACGAGTCCCGGTTCGGAGAATCTCCAGACATTCCATGCACCTTACCCTAGTTTGTGATGTCTTCTCTAGACAGAAGAGATCTGTAACCTGTTTGGAAACCCCGAGTCCCAGGTCTCAGGTACGCGTGACACGGCATGTTGAACATTCTTATGATCATCCTTTGAGGCTGATGGTGTCCTTCTCCCCTTCACTGGCTTAGCCTTAGCTGAATATTGCGCCTGGAATCCTCAAGACAGAGCGCTAATCTGGTCTCCTGCACCGGCGGGGCCATTGAAGGAGGTGTTTGTCAAGTCAGCTTTCCGTATCCTAATCGAATACACGAAACTACGAGTGTGGGCCTTTGAGCCCGCTCATATGGTAGGATATAATAAAATGACGAACAGGGAACCAACGGTACAGCGGCGCGTGCCCCGATCACAGCGCGATACTTACAACTGTGAATCACCTGAATGGGAATCACTCACGACGCTTTATTCCCTCTCGGGAAAGAAAGGAAGGTGCGAGTCGTTTCACATGTCGTCCGAATCGTCACCTCAAGGTACGCAACGGCGACGCTCGTCGTTGGTTTCAATCAGGTTAGATTTCACCTGAAACGTATCCTTAGCCACACGAGCCGATCCGACCATCCTTCCGATATCCACTCGATGAGATACGATATAGAATGCGAAAATGGTTTCTTATGATGTGCTGTACACAGACAGAATTAGGACCCAAGGTTGCGCGAACGGTGCCGTAGCACTCGATTCAACCTCGACACCAGCATCTTTCCTTGTCTAGGAGGGTCCGGGCTGCCGGTCAAGGACTGTGCGACCTAGTCAGGTTCGATGTGATTGACGAGCACGCCTTCACAGCTGCTCGGGCCATTCCTGGAATTGCGGCTTAGTTTGGAAGATCGAGTTACCTGCTCGCCTTTCGACCATCCCGTCGGGACCACACGGACCGACCAGCATCCTATCGAGGTTTTCGGACCGGTGGCGCTTCTTCGATGGCCCTTCAATGCTTCATACTTCCATCGTCCATTCATAAGTAGGGAGGTATGAGCTTTTCATCTTCTCTCGTCTTTCCTTCCTCCCATTACTATCGCTCTCAGTCTCCCAACTTTATCGCCACTCGCCAGTTCTAACCCCGATCGTCTACGTAATTCCAGCGCAGGGTGTCCCTTTCGTGGCCCTTCCTCCAACTTCCGTCCGATCCGCCCGCAGCACCTCTCGGCGCGATCCAGCTCCCCTATACGCCACGAAGGTTAGACCTTCCTGCACCCTGACAACCTCACGGATTCCTCCTCGTGCGATCCGCTAACCCCTATCGCTCGAGCATTGAGATTCGAGTGACCATGACCATCACCCTAACCCATTCTCTCCCATTATCCCCTCGACAGATCCTCTGACCGCTCGGGTCAGGTAGAATCAGTATACCTCTATCGACTACACCTCCTCACCGTCCCGCCCACTGACATCCTCCATTAATCTCCCGTCAAATCTCACTTGGCAACCGCTCTAACCGTTTTTCCGCATGCCATCCTTACGCAACCTATATTCCCCTCTCCATCTGGCCCTTAATACTGCACAAGCGACATTCCGCACGTGTTCGACTGCGAAGGCCGTATATCGAAAGAGCTAGCTCTCGACGTCCCGCGCCCCCTCTAGTCAAAGCGACTGATATCTGCATCATTACGTGGGCTTGCTGTCGCGCTGGTACGTAAACATCACCTAGAGGTACAATAATACTTCATGCCAGCAACATTCATAAATAAGCTTGACGATGCAATCTGTTCGTTGTCTCGTCCAAAGGGGTATGTATGACTTCAGAGCTTTCATCTATCCCTGGAACACTCCCGTCGGCGAATGGCCAATCGTTGTATCCGCGGGGTGTCAAGTCTCCTAGCAGGTAGTATGTTGACCGGTCCATAGGCGTAAGGGGTAGATTCTTCTGGAGCCGCACCGGGAGATCAGGCTGGTAATCAAGTCGACGAATGAGTACAGAAGCACTAGAATGAAAGCGTAAGGGCACTCACGTTTGGTATATACAGCCTCCCGAACGCAATAAGCCCTCCCTTGTCCTCCGCAGTTTGCAATGCCGTTTCGCGGGTATAACCACCGGCTGATATGAATACCCTCTCTGCACCATCTTCACCACCATTCCATATCTGTCGCAAAAAGTCGTTGTTCTCGTCTGGTTTGGGGGCTACGTCCGAGGCCCCTGCCACGCGAGGCTCGGGAACGTGGAGATACGCCATCTTTGGGTGCTTATCACGTAGAGCGGTAACGAGGTATGCAAAGGTCGGTCGCGGGTCCGGCATCTTCATATCTGGAAACCATGGAAATGAGCACGACGGCATGCAGATAACCGCAAGGACGTCACCTTGGAAATCGCTCCAGGGACAAATACGAATACCAACTCGGTCTTCGCCGATGGCGTCCACAACGGCGTCGACGATCTCCCTCACGAATCTTGTGCGGCCTTCTTCGTCCCCGCCCCATTTATCCGTGCGTTTGTTGGACACTGTCTGAAGGAACTGATCTGGGAGGTAACCGTGTGCGCTGTGTATCTCCACCCCGTCGAATCCGGCAACGTGTACGGCGTTGCTCGCTGCTTTTGCGAACGTAGCGATGTAATCGCTGATCTCCGCCTCGGTCAACGGACGAGGTTGCTTCGATCGCCCGGTCAACGTAACCGACGATGCGGAGACATACGGTGAAGGCGGATCCTGTTTCTCGAGGAAATCTGTATCGGCGGCGCGACCCATTGCCCAAAGCTGGATGAAGATGTACGACCCCTTGGCATGGACGGCGTCCACGACCTAGAGAAGGTTCGGGATGGATCGGTAGCGACAAAAGGAAAACGAGCATACCTTCTTCCAACCTTCGATTTGTGCGTCGGTGTAGATGCCTGGGACATGGCCAAACCCTCCTGCATCATGGGAGATGAAGGTGGCTTCCGTGATGAGCAGGGTGCCTGGTGCGGAACCGCGCTGAGAATAGTAGGCTGCTTGTTGAGGTCCGGGGACATGGGAGGCATACGCTCGGTAACGGGTCAAAGGGGCAAGGACGACGCGGTGCTGAAGCGCTATCCGGCCGACCTTGATGGGCTTGAAGAGCGCGGGTGTCTGCTGCATAGTGGCCATAGCTGGCGCTGGTCAGGTCGGTAGAGAAGATTGACAGCGAGCTGCTCGATTTGCATGCTAGTGGAATTTATAGTTACAGAACGCGTCTGTAGCGACTGTGACAGTGACGCGCGGTGATCGGCGGTCGCACTCAATAGTCGTTATACTTGACGACG
>JBBPRK010001207.1:0-14059 GCA_038093075.1 Boletus patriciae | reverse complement strand
TGCAAAGGCCCCTGTATCGCCGCCACCATCGAGAAGGCAGCCGCTGATCCAGCCTGCACGCGCTGCCTCCGTGGAACGCGAAGATTCTTCGACGGCTCCTGGATCAAGATAGCACGGGCCGGGGGTGTCGTGTGCGTACAATTTAAAGGTGCCCCCGAGACGTGTATCTCTCGTTCGACATTCGTCTTCGTATTGGTGTACTAGTACCCAACGGGCCTTTTCAAATGTGACACCTTTCGAATCGTGTGGTACGCGATGGAGAGTTGAACTGCTCACTTGCGAACCATCGACGGTCCAGTAAGCTCTGGACGCGGTGCCACTGGAACGCCAATGGCCCGGGAACGGTAAGTCTGTGCGAAGCCAGGATTCGATGTCGTGAGGGCCTCTGGAAGAATACCCGCACCTCGAGGAGGTCATCCTTCTCGAGCGAGACAGAACTAACACTGTTCCTTGTCCTGTCGCGACGGCTTGATCTCCACGCTCAAACTACCCCTGCCGTCACGGACAGCGGGATTCATCGAGGGAGTCAACGAACAAGCTGTGCGCTTCGTATGCCTTCTTCATTTAAGATCGCCCATCATTGTGCGATATAGATCAGTGCACAGGTTCCATCACCTCGTGCTGTTCATGCAGGCCGCATGGACCCATGCCAAGGCAACATGCATAGGAAGGCCTACAGTTTTTCACCCGTGCCGTGATGCGGCATTCGTCGCCCGAATCGTACATATGTCGTCAGCGCCATCCCCGTTGCATCGGGGACGTCCCCGAGATTGATGTCGATCTATAGACCCTCACACCATTGTCTCCCGAGGTCATAGGTGCGTTTTTTTTCACAGATTCGTCGCTTCAACGGCGAATGCGTAATCATAGGCAACGATCAGCGATCACCTTGAGTAGGCAGACCGAGTGCGTGCTTTCGATGACGATGTTGACCAGCGTTCTGCCGGTGCGCTTCTACGTACGATCGGCCATGTTCACATGGAAATTTACGGTCGTAAAAGCCATCTCGGGCGTCATGACTGTCTGATTACACCAACACAACTCGCCTTCGCGTCCTGAAGATGTTTCGTGGATTCCGTCGGACCCCTCCAGGACACATCACTGGTAAGCCGAAATGACTGATCCCAAATCCGCACGGCTGAGGAAAGAAGTGCAGGCTCTGAATCCAGTCGAGCACTGCTCGTCGTCGCCGTTCCCGTTTCTGGCTTCATCGCCACAATATCTTGTCGCCTATCTGGTACCCACTCGACATGGTTGAGCAAGTCAGGATCTCCTAGATAAGTTTCAGTCTCCAACAATTCTTGACGAAGGTTGTTCAAATTTATGAAGGGCATGGTCGTTCAATGAAAAGGGGGACACCTGGCCTACAACCTTCGTCTGCTGGTCGATCGATATCTTTATAATGATCGGCCCCGTGGTCGTAAATCGTCGCCTTCCTCTTCCCACAAGGAACAAGGGCCCCACGGCCATCCCTCCTTAGTCAACACGAGCGTTTCGTGTTTTACGTTTTGGAAGGGGAAGATGTTATTCGGGTGGGTCCATCCATCGCTCATCCGCCACTCGTCCAGCCCTTCCTATTCTCTCTGCCACTGATTCCACATTCAGCGAGTCCATTGCTTTGTACACAAATATGGCATCTTCCCGTATCCTGTGGCAGTACGCACGCGTCGTGCCTTACAACTTTGCAAACAACCCACTCATCCACCCCTTCTCATCAACATACCTGACCCGAATGGACCCGTGCGACGCCTCAATCTCGATTTGATAGCCCTGCCACTCGTCGCTCCTGACCAAGTGGAAATCACCGACAAGGCATCGCCGCGTGGTGCCGCGTTGACCGAGTTGGGTCGCGTTCTGCACGATCGTGTCGCTGATGGAGATGCTACCGCGGTGCGTGGAGACGGATAAGAGCCCCCGGAAGGAACGTGGAATGGTGAGTTGGATCGCCCCATGGGAGGCACGTGCTGTCAGTGAAAACGGGGCCGCACCGTCGAAAGTGTGCTAGCGCGCGCCGGTCGGTCGACACGTCGACGTGAGCGAAATAAAAAATAAAAAGGACAGACCAGTTGGGCGTGAGTAGACCCGTAGTCAGAGGTGAGCACGATGGTCGTACGCCGAGGTTTGGGTGCGCTGGGGGACCCCAGGAGCCATATCTCGACATTCACGGAGCTGAATCTAGACGTCAGACACAGATTTTTGCGATCGTCTTCTGTTTCGCCCTCGCCCAGAAGAGGCAACATGGAAGGCGGGATAGGTATACAAGGATCGATGATGAATTCACCTCGGATGGCGTCGTGTTTACTGGAAAGCGCGAGAAAGTTGGTCGGTTTGGACTTGAAGGTGGGACAATGAGATGCAGGCCAGGAGGCGCTCCCCTGGCGACTGTTTTAGGGGAATAACGCGGGGGAGGTTATTGCAGAAACCTGTTCAGTCGATACACGATAGGTAGTTGTGGTAACATGCCTCTTTGTGGCCCACTTGGAGTCCTTCGGGTTGAAAAGTCCTTGGGCCACCTAGGGGCCTAGTCGTTCGGCGTGATAGTCATGTTATACGGGTAAGTCCTATTGTTGGACTTCTGCTATGTGAACCGTTCGGTGAGATACATGCTGCAACCCCACATGAGCCAACAAGAGCACCTGCCATCCACTTATCTCGCACACTGTAGTCACTTTCGAGTGCGAACCATGAATGTAAATGCCCTCTGAATTTGCCTGGTACTGTTTGGCTCAAAGCCGGAGTCCGAGCCTGGCCCGACGAATGCTAGTATGTACCTGTACAGTGGAGTGTCGTTATTCTTAATCCCTAGTTTCTCCCTCACGCACGCGTCGACCGAGAGAGAGAGGTTTGCCGGTTGGTTCGATGCGTCGTGGCCCCGCGCCTTGGGAGAGAGATGGTTGAATCGCCACAAAAATCCAGCTATCAACTCTGGGTTCGTGCGGTAGTTGAACGCAGCGGTCACGACCGTGGCGGAAGGGTCTCATCGCAGGGATCGGGCGGGATCCCCTTGGACGACGAGGGAAAAAGAGAAGTGGTGGAACTGCAGGCTGTGCTGAGCACCCGCATAGTTGGCTAGTTGCCCACACACCTGGTTTCTCGCTTCAGTGTCTGGCGTGAACGACCCTTTTCCGATTGCCAGAAGACGTTCCTCCTTTGTGTCATCACGAGGGTCCCCGAAGGCCGCGCCAAGAAATCCGTCTTGTCTGAGAGTGCTACACCCTCGACCCGATTGTAGATGAGATTTCCGCCTCGAGGTTCAAATTATTCACCGTATCTCCCTTCGTGCTTGTGTCTGCGGCCCGGAGGTGGGGCATCTATCTTGCGATAGCAGCGATCAGGATGACGGACGTTGTCACGAAACTGATCTTCCGAGATGAGACGAGTACTTACAAAGGGGTCATAGCGAGAACTTTCCCCCGTACCTCCTCGAATGGTTTCGCGCGCAGTTCGGGCAGTGGCTCCTCGGTGGCAGGGACGTATTTATCGCGGAACGCATCGACGGGCATCGCACCCAACCAACAACCATTCATCTCCCTCCCAGGCTGGCCCCGAACTCCGTCAAAAGCTTTTACAGCGTGCAGGCCAAGTCTGGAGTGGATCCGCTCTCGAGTTCACGCTGGGTGGTGTGCAACGCTTTGGCCGTGAGAGTGGGCCTCGGGTTGAGCAGTGGTCTCGTTCTGTGGAGTATGAGATATGTCAAGCAAGGCGCGAATGAAGAAATATAAACGAACGGAGAGGTACGGGGGTTAGGCCGAAGGTTGCCTGGGTATTTATGCTCTAGCACGGTGAAACAAGCTGTGGAGTTGACATGTTCGGTCTCGCGAGGACAGCCATTGCTGTACCAATCTAGGTGGACTTGTGCTGCCAGCTTCAGTGGTCGGGCGGACAGCACGATGGCGAGTCTGGGCGCAACAGCCTTCGGGGTTTGAAACGCGTCGACGCGGCCCACGAAGCGCTCCTGCGTTTGAGTCAATCGTCAGATTAATGTTGCAGGGTCCAACGCACCGACGAAATTTTGTCTTGCCTTTCATTTCTGTGGAGGATGCGGGATGTCAAGAACGGGAAACTCGATTCCCGACGTTTCTTCTCTGCTGCAGGTCAGCAGGTCTCCGCGACGACGTGGTCGCGTTCTTGTTGCTGGTCATGGGTGCGTGTTTCGTTCTGGTCCATCTGACTTTATTCTGATAGTATTCAGGAGTCAGGCACGATAGCCTACACCCGTCGGCACCCTTACTTTCCACACTAGATTTCGATGATGTCTTGCGCCCAGAGCGTGAGGGATGGCGGAGCATAGGGACGGTGGGGTAAGTGTATGCGCTTCAAGAGCTCAAACTGTCACTAACTACAAGAAACATTCACCCTCAGATTTATGACGATGATGGCCAACTCGACAGATTACTCCGCAGCCATTCGAATGTGACCCAACCATTCACGCTCCTTGGGCGGCGTGCATTACGCCACCTACTACGGCATTTGCGTGCTCGCTAGCATGGCCTCGCGACATCGCCGGCCATGTGCATCATTTCGATCATCACGGTCTCAGGCGCGGCATCGTGTGTCAATGGGTTCGTCGTCAAAGGGAACCCAATCCAAATGATACTCGCACACGAATGGGACAATTGTACGTGGTCTTGATATGACATTCCCCTCCCCTTTCTCTGACCTATTCAGGGTAGCGCTTACATATTCTGTGCCTTCTCCCAGCTTCCAGCATTGTCGTCGCGCTCGTTTGCCAAATTGCATCGTGCCCACCACGCCTTTGCTCGCCTTGGGTCTCATTATCGCTTCAAAATCACCCACTACTGTGTCGTTTCTGTTCTCTGCCACGTGTTATCACCTGGCACCTGGCCGGGCAAATGGGTCAACAAGGCTGTCGATCCATAGAATAGATCGAGAGATACGTCTCATACCACACTTTTTGGGAATGAAGCCGATACGAAGGTGTCATCTCCCGACGGACAAATAGCATTACCATGCCTTCTTTCGCGTTGCATTCGCATCGTCCAAGGTTCCCATGCGCAATACCGTGAAGCACGTTGCAACATTCGCTTTTCCAGCGCACCCAACCGCCGATTGAGTTGTTTCATGAGTAGCCATATCACTGAGAAAGAACCATGAATGTAAGGCGTACTCGACAGGTATATGGGTTCCATCACGGTGGCGAGCTGGAGGGTAGTTGACGTCCAGGAGGCAACGAGCATTGAACTGGTGATAGACGATCATGATCCTACTGTTCTGCACAGCTGAGAACGTTGTCATGACATCCCGTCTCGTTTCTCCTACGTCCTGTAGTGATAGGCGCTGGCAGCGGAATGCGGTGAACGATGACGAGAGGGCGATTCCAGGAGAGCGGAAGAGTAGCTCGTTGGAGGATGCGGCTAGCCTCGCGTTGAGTGAACTGGGTGTTCGCTAAACACAGTTCACCGGGGTGTGCCATCAAAACCTGCCATGTACCGTTGCCTTTTCGGTCCTCCAGCACGCACAGCATACCCAGACCACCGCATTGAATCAGGTTCGGTCAGCCACCATGGATTTGATTCATTCGAAAGGTACTTGTGTCTTAATGTCGGCGTGCAGAGCACCGAAATGATGTGCCTACCTTAAACAGTTGCATTCGCGCGCCGGATCTCTCGTCGCCAAGTCTAAGCAAGGAGGGGGGACCAGTTACATCGAGGAGGCGATCGACCTTGATCGCGAAGCACTGGAACTTTACCCACCCGGCCATCCCGAGCGATCTGTCTCTTTGACTCAGCTCGCAATGCATCTCTGGCTTCGTTACAGCCAGCTGGGAGCGACTGGGGACCTTGAGGCCATTGTCTTCGACCGAGAAGCACTGGACATTTGTTCTCAAGGACACCCCGATCGCTCAATGTCCATGAACAACCTCGCGGTTGGTCTCTCCACTCGGTATGAGCAGCTCGGGGCGATGGAGGACCTCAATGAGGCCATTGTCCTCGACCGGCAGGCACTCAATCTTCGCCCGCGGGGGCACCCTCTTCGACCTAGCTCTTTGAACAACCTTGCAGCTGTTCTTGCCATTCGGTACGAGCAGCTCGGGGAAATGGAGGACCTCAACGAGGCCATTGTCCTCGACAGAGAAGCCCTCAACCTTTGCCCGCAAGGACAACCTGATCGCTCAGCGCCTTTGAACAACCTTGCACTTCACCTCTCCACTCGGTACAACCAGCTCGGGGTAATGGAGGACCTCGATGAGGCAATTGTCTTCGACCGAGAAGCCCTCAACCTTCGTCCGCAAGGACACCCTGATCGCTCAGCGTCCTTGAACAACCTTGCACTTCATCTCTCCAGCCGGTACGAGCAACTCGGGGCAATGGAGGACCTCGATGAGGCCATTGTCCTCGACCGTGAAGCACTGGACCTTTGCCTTCTAGGACACCCTGATCGCTCAATCTCCATGAACAACCTCGCGGTTGGTCTCTCCACTCGGTATGAGCAGCTCGGGGCAATGGAGGACCTCGATGAGGCCATTGTCCTTGACCGGCAAGCACTCAACCTTCGTCCGCAAGGACACCCTGGTCGCTCAACGTCGTTGAACAACCTTGGAGTTGATCTCTCCACTCGGTACAAGCAGTTCGGGGCAATGGAGGACCTCGATGAGGCCACTGTCCTCGCCCGAGACGCCCTCAACCTTCGCCAGCCAGGACACCCTCTTCGATCTAGCTCTTTGAACACCCTTGCAAATCGTCTCTCCACTCGGTACCACCAGCTCGGGGCGATGGAGGACCTCGATGAGGCCATTTCCCTCGGCCGAGAAGCCCTCAACCTTCTTCCGCAAGGGAACCCTCATCGATCTGGCTCTTTGAACAACCTTGCGATTCATCTCGCCACTCGGTACAGGCAGCTCGGGGCAATGGAGGACCTCGATGAGGCCATTGTCCTCGACCGAGTGGCCTTCAGCCTTCGCCTGTAAGGACACCCTGATCGCTCAATGTCGTTGAACAACCTTGGAGTTCATCTCTCCACTGGGTACAAGCAGTGCGGGGCAATGGAGGACCTCGATGAGGCCATTGTCCTCCTCCGAGCAGCACTCAACCTCTGCCCCCAAGGCCACCCTGATCGGTCAGGATCATTGGAGACCCTTGCACGCTTCCTCTGGGATCGGTTCACACAGTCGAAGCAATTAGCGTATAAGGAGGAGCTGTTTAGCCTCTACGCTCAACCTGCACATATACCCCAAATTGTGTCTCCCAATGATCTTTATGCTGCTAGGGCGTGGGTCCGCGTGGCTGAGGATTTCCACCATCCCACGATACTTCTCGCACATGAAACATCCCTTCGACTACTTGTTCAACATCTGGCCATTCTGCCACCATTGCCCCAACACCTTGTCATCTTGAAAAGCCTCACCTCGTCGCTCGCAGTAGACGCATTCTCAGCGTGTCTTCGTGAACGTGCTCCTCCACATGCAGTTGAGCTTCTCGAACAAGGCCGGGGGGTCTTTTGGAGTCAGCTTTCTCGACTTCATTCCCCACTGGATGGTGTCGTACTATCTGGCCCGGGAGGAAAGACGTTGGCAGACGAGTTCACGCGGACGGCTTTGCTCATTCGCAATGCTCTTAATTTGGATGGCGTAGATCAGCACGAAAGGTTGTGCCATCTCAACCTCGAAATGCGCACAGTCGTGACCAATATTCACAACCTACCTGGTCTTTCCCGGTTCCTTCTTCCCGCGCTTTTCGCCGACCTCCAACACGCCGCCAGTGGGGGACCCGTCATCATCGTCAATGCTAGCGAGTATAGCTGTGATGCGCTCATCGTCCTCCTGGATCGAGATCCCGTTCATATTCCGTTGCAGATCACACAGACAGATGTTCGAGAGTTGTCACAGGAGCTCCATACCTTGACCGTCCGCGCTACGAGGGACGACGTCACGAAAGAGCTCGCGTCATTCTTACGCAAACTTTGGGATCAAATCGTTTCGCCCATTGTCAATTGCCTCCACATGTTCCATCCATCGCAATCACGCATCTGGTGGTGTCCCACCGCCGAATTCTCTACGCTACCCTTGCACGCTGCTGGCCCGTACAGGAAGGGCGAACAGAATCTCCCCCAGCTCTACATCTCGTCCTACACCCCAACCCTCACCGCCCTCATTCGTGCCAGACGGCACGATCTATCGAATTCTACAACCGACCATAAGCATTTAATTGCCATCGGTCAAGCCCAAGCTGCTGGCGAGAGCGAACTCGTTTCGGTAGGCGCGGAGCTGGATAACATTCGTCAGCGCGTCGACGGCCTCGCGACGTTCACGCGCATAGATGGAGAAGAATCTCGCGTTTCTAAGGTCGTTGAAGAGCTTGGCATGAACGAATGGGTCCACTTTGCGTGTCATGGTCTCCCAAACCGGCAACAGCCGCTCAAGTCCGCTTTCGCTCTCCACGACGGGCACTTTACGATCCAACGGATCATCGGGTGTGAATTCAAGAACCCCGAATTTGCGTATCTCTCTGCGTGTCATACGACCGTCGGCGACGAAGAGAGTCCGGACGAAGTGATCCATCTGGCGTCGGCGATGCAGTTTGCTGGGTTCCGTTCGGTGATCGGGACGATGTGGGCGGTGGACGATGGACAGACGAACAAGATCACGTCAACGTTTTATAAGCACATGGTGAACGAGTCTGGTCGTCTGGACCATACGCGCGCAGCGTTGGCGCTGAACAAGACGATGAGGTCTGTCCGGGATGTACCATTCGATCAACGGATTCTCTATATCCATCTCGGTGCCTAGTTCTAGTACTGTATGTCCTCGTCGACTCTCTCGCTTTGATATCGCTGGTACTCAAACCTTATCACGTAGTATTCTATCCGTTATTTCGTGAGTGGTGCGAGGCTCAAGCGTAGGGCTACATCTGATCCTCGTGCCTTGAGCGAGCATTGAATAGGCTTCACTACGTACTAGCATGTGCCCGCTTCAGCGTCAGTAGCGGTGTATCACAACATTTTTCGTGCATCACATCTGGGTGCAACGACACGCGACACGCATCTTTCTCGACGGCAACAGAAATAAAAGAAATAAAATTCACAGATCGTCTACCAAGTAAGTAATAAATGCGCGCGGGGGTCGTCCGTCATCTCGACGCGACCGACCACGAGTCTGAGGTATACACGCCAAAAGGGCGCTCGACGCCGGTACAGTATATGCGGCGTCCGAGTCGACCATTCAGATTTTATCCGCTGCCTCTGGTAGCCCTCTGAAACGTCCGCTCCAGTTTCCTCCCACTCACGAATTCCAATCGTCGTCGTTAAAAGAGGACACGGCACTGGCAGCCGTCTTGCCACGCCCGACCACGCCTGCGCCATCCGTCGTACAGAGCGGGTGTAATTGTTGCTTCCCATCCGGCACCAACACGCCCCCCGCATGGACCGTCCCGTTTCTCGTGGTCGTCAAGCCAGTCCGTCATGGTCTTGTATTATTATGACGGACTCGGATGCGGTGGAGTGGTCAGGGACGACTTGGTCGATACCAGAGACGTCGAAGGGGGTATCGTCGTAGACAAGATCCATGGCGTCGTCGGCATCGGGACCGGTCCGGGCGCGGGTCCGGACGTGGTAGGGGTCGGGTCCGGGCTAGAGAGGGCAGAATTGAGCGTATTGGAGACGCCCTCCGAGAGCGACGACGCTCGTTTCTAGCGTTTCGAGAACCTGTCGAGAGAGGCGTGAGGGAAGAAAGGGGGAAAAGTAAGTGCCAGGAGGGAGCCGAGAGCCTACGGATCGTCCCAGGACGACGGACGTACGGTTGGACTTTTTGACGTCCGGTCAGTTTTTTTGCCCATGTTGTCCATCCAGGACGACATTGGTCCCGCGGTCGTGGGCGTAGGTACGTGCGTCGACTCTATCACTGGCGGCTCGGGCATCGAGGCGAGCACTGCGCTCAGGAGGAGCGGGACGAGCGTGGGACTGGGGTCAGTACGAGGGACATGCTCACGTCCAAGTTGGAGGACTCTGAGAGGCATGTGCTGTCAGTGAAAACGGGGCCGAATCGTCGAAAGTGTGCTAGCGCGCGCCAGTCGGTCGACACGTCGACGAGAGCGGAAAAAATGAAAATGACGGACCAGCTGAGCGTGAATAGACCCGTAGTCAGAGGTGAGCGTGATGGTCGTACGCCGAGGTTTGGGTGCGCTGAGGGACCCCAGGAGCCATATCTCGGTATTCACGGAGCTGGATCTAGACGTCAGACGCAGATTTTGCGAATGTCTTCTGTTTCGCCCTCGCTCAGAACAGGCAACATGGAAGGCGGGATGCGTGTGCAAGGATCGATATGAATTCGCCTCGGGTGGAGTCGTATTCATTGGAAAGCGCGAGGGAGTTGGTCGGTTTGGACTTGGAGGTGGGAGAATGAGGGGTAGGCAAGGAGGGGACGCCCCTGGCGACTGATTATGTCTGGGGGGAATAATGCGGGGGAGGCTATTGCAGAAACCTGTTCAGTCGATGCACGATGGGTAGCCATGGTAACATACCTCTTCGGGACCCGCTTGGAGTCCTTCGGGTTGAATCTTGGAATCTGAGGGCCGTTTGGGGGCTTGGTCGTCGGGCGTGATGGCTATGGTATACGGGCAAGTCCTGTTGTTGGACTTTTGCTGTGTGAACTGTTCGGTGAGATACTTATCTCCATGGCGGACTGTGCACCCACCTGAGCCAACAAAGGGCAGCAGCGGACCATTTATCTCGCACGCGGGACCCGGGTACTACCGTGTTACTTTCTAGGGCGAACCATGAATGTAAAGTGCCTTCTGAATGTGCCTAGTACTGCTTGGCTCAAAGCCGGAGTCCAAGCCTAGCCCGACGTTTGGAGCGGAGTGTTGTTATTCTTGATCTCTAGTTTCTCCCTCGCGCGTGCGTCGACCTGGTTTGTCGGTTGAATCGATGCGCCGTCATCCCGCTTCCTGGGAGGGAGATGGATCCCCTTGGACGACGACGGAAAAAGAGAAGTGGTGGAACTGCAGGCTGTGCTGAGCGCCCGCATAGTCGGCTAGTTGCCCGCATGCCTGGTTTCTCGCTTCAATGTCTGGCGTGGACGACCCTTTTTCAATTGCCAAAAGACGTTCCTCTGTGTCACCGCGAGGGTCCTAGGGGGCCGCGCTTATTCATTTTGAACTCCATCCAAAGTTCCATTCGCGCGAAATCCGTCTTGTCTGAGAGTGCTACATCCAGGCTCGACCTAATTGTGAATCGAGATGCCCACCTTGAGGTTCAAATTATTCACCGTGACTCCCTTGGAGCTTGTGTTAAAGCCCGAAGGCGAGGCATCCATCCTGCGATCGCGGCGATCTGAATAACGCACGTTGTCACGAAACTGATCTTCCAAGATGAGACGAGTACTCACAAGGGAGTCATGGCGAGCACTTTGTCCGTCGCTGGCGACGCCCTCGATTCTCGAATGGTTTCGCGCGTAGTGCGGGCAGTGGATCCTCGGTGACAGGGAGGTATTTGTCGGGGAACGCATCGACGAGCATCGCACCCAACCAACGGCCATTCATCTCCCTCCCAGGCTGGCCCCGAACTCCGTCAAAAGCTTTTACAGCGTGCAGACCAAGTCTGGAGTAGATCCCCTCGCGAGTTCACGCTTGGTGGTGTGTGACGCGTTGACTGTGAGAGTGGGCCTCGGGTTGAGCAGCCTCGTTCTGTTGAGTATGAGATGTGTCAAAGCAAAACGTGAATGGAGAAATATAAACGAACGGAGAGGTACGGGGTATTTATGCGTTAGGATGGTGGAACAAGCTTGACATGTTCGGTCTCGCGAGGACAGTCATTGTACATTGTACCGGCCCGGGTGGACTTGCCCTGCCAGCTGCAGTCACTGGTCCAAACAGCCTTCGGGGTTTGAAACGCGTCGACGCGTCCCGTGACGAAGCGCTCGTCCTGCCTGTGAGTCGACCGTCATCAGCGCGTCGCAAACCATGTCTAATTACACGTCCAGTTGCCGAAAGTATGGGCCCCATGTTTTTTTCCAGGGCCATGGGATCTGTACCGAGCCTATACCTGGCATATCCTTTCCGGGGATTGCGTAAATTGTAATTGAAGAAATCACGCAATAGTTAGGGTTGAGAGAGGACGAGCTTGCCATGGGTTTGGTACCCCTACCATGTCAGACACACATCGTACCTCGGATCTGGGCCGCGGACTCAGAGCCAGCATGCAACCCCAGACCGAATCCAGGTACCCTCTATATATCCGTCGCCTGTTGTGTGCCACATGCTGGATTCCAGCATCCAACCCATGCTCGCTCTGTATGCAACCCATACCTGCTCGTCATATGGTGATTGTAACTGGTCCAATGCTCCACCATATGAGCCATACTATGTATATGCTACACACTTGCTGGGTATGCATTCCATCACCCTGCACCATATGAAGAGAACACACTGTATTGCAACCATCGCATAAATCATAACAAATGTACTACGAAAAGACAGTATCTACCACACCAACCCCTGCTGAATGGTTGACTGCCATTGGGGATTCACGACGGAGACGAGCTTGGAACCTCTACGGACCCCAGGACATTCTGCAAGGTCATTCTGGAAGATCTGTATCATGTGTAAGTGGACCTCCTTCTCATACATCTCCTTCGTGGGGGCGGTCTTGTGCGCAGTCTCGCGCAGAACATTGAGCATATAGTCAACGTAGTTCCAGAATTTGGTGCTGACGAAGCGAACGGGTTTTCCATCGAGACCGAACCCAGAGTCCGTCTCGTCCAGTTCATCGCTGTCGCCGGGGCCTTCAGCATTTGTGTTCCCATCAGCATTAGTATCATGTTGCTGGTCCGAGTCATGGGCATCATTGGCCCCGTTCCAGTCCAAATCAGCCCTCGGCTCATTCACAGCAGGAGCCGAACTATTGCCATCTTCAGCAGGGGGATCTATTTCATTATCGGCGGTCGCATCTGAGCTGCCTGAGAAGGGGTTGAGCTCTTGTTCCATCTGGCGAAGATTGATGCCAAGGTCTTTCTCAATTTTGGCACGCATATCACTCTTGAGCATTGGAATGAGCCGAGGGGTGAAACAGGCATCAAGTGGGGCTATTCTGTGGTCGCCGGTACCAATGAGAAAGAGACGGAGGCAGCAACGCTACAGTGGGCATCGTGCTGCGGTTAACGACATCGAGCATGGCCATAATAGTAGCACCTACAAGAAAGGCCAATCTCGTCCAGTGGGTTGCATCTACTTCCATCCCGGCACCAGCACGCGCCATAGCCTTTGCTACATCCATGATGCATGTTTTCTTGATGATTGATGTGGTCAACTAGCCCGAGCGCTCAGTAGTATACTTTCAACAGGGAATGTGGCCACTTACATGTGTCTTGAGGCGACTACGAATGTCGGAAAGTAACCTTGTGACGACTCTTCCAAGGGTGTTTCGAAGCTCAGAGTCATGGAGGACGGCAACTGGAATCTTGAATATATCTAGGTGGTCAGAGATAAACTCCTATGAACAGTGTGCTGTGACGACATGGATAAAAATGAGAATCTGCAGATGACATACCATTATGTGACGTTGAGTGTCAGTAACGTATGCGGTAATGTTCGGAGAGAGTATGCAAGCTAACAGACGGGTAGAGAGACTGAGCTGCATCAAACCAAGCTGAGGAAAGCTATTGAAAAGTAGAGAGAGCGCACACCTCGAAGTCTTTCGAGTTTAGAGTGTCTTGCAGAGCTTGGAGCTGAGAGGTCTGGTTGCTGGCTTTATATTTGACAAGCGTAGCTTTAATATCGACAAGCATCAAATATAAGTTGCCGGTCTGAACAGAGTGGTGAGACGAAGAAGTAAAAAATGGACTGCAGAGCCTGAGACTCACATCAACAAAATCAAAGACGGGCTTTTCGTCGATACTGAGCTCCTGGCAAACTTTCCTTGCATAAGTCTTGAGGCGCTTGATGCGTCGGGGGGTCAGCTCAGCAGAGTTGCCCTCAATGTCTATCGAGATCGCTAGGACCTCGATTGCGCAGGGACAGGAAGGGAGTGCGTTCCTAGTGGAGACTTACTAGGACTCTTGGTAGGTTCCTTGGTTACAGCAAAGGAGTTACTTGAGCGTAGTGGGAGT
>JBBPRK010001206.1:0-14068 GCA_038093075.1 Boletus patriciae | reverse complement strand
GGCTTGCAGTTTTGCGGTCATACTACCTCACACAGACGTCTTGCTGTTTTTTTGAAGAGCTTGACGAGCACACGTTGAGTTGCACACTTGGACTATGGTGGTCTTGATTAACTTGCCTGTGCCGCTAAAACGTGACGTGACAAGGCCCCTGTCTGTGACATTGTCACGTCTCAACTTCCCACCCGCGTGCGTCACGGCCTGCTCCCTGCGTCAGGTTCACGGTTATCAGTATCTGAATTTATGCCGGTGTCTGATGCGCACCGTTTCTGTCGCTGGAGTGCTTGATGATCGGGGCCCGCTTCCCAGCATTCCTGGCTGGCGTAGAGCATGTTCTCTCTAGCCGGCGGTGTTCCAATTTCGAGCGGTCTGGCCAGACTCAAGACCTTCGTCAATGCAGGGTCCTCGAAGCAAATAATCACCTTGATTCGTAGGGACTCGTCAGATAATTGCCAACAAGAAGCAGCCCGGCGCGCAGCTGCTTGTTGACGGTGTTGCGCGGAAGCAAAATGACGCAGCACAAATCAAGCAGTGGCCGTCACGAACCGAGTTCCGCAAGCTTATGCGCGTTTGGCGCGGTCTTGCCGTCACACCACCCTGGCGGGACACGGAGTTTGAGTTCAACTGCAAATGGGGACCTCATTGTTTTCTCTCTCTTGCCCTTTTTTTGTGGTCTGACCTGCAGTCTTGAAGCTGGACACATCTCTAGCGTTCGTTCTTGCTACCCTCTCAATCAAATGGACACTGGGCGGCTCCCAGCTTACCGTTCATCATACCTCTTAAGATTCCATCCTTACCCGAGAGTGAAGTTGTCAGCTCGTGAGAGGAATATTGTGGTGGGATACCTTTACCTCGCTTTCTGTTTCTGGGGGTCGTAAATCTGCGTCGAACAGGCCTCAACTCGAGAAGATGAGTCCCATGAAGCACTCCAAATGAACCCATTGTATCTAGTGAGCCTTTAATTCGAATTGTCTTAGACTGTCTTCTCTGAATAGACGACGAAATCTAGGAAAGCGACATCCCATTTACCCTAAATCAAGCCATTCATGGAACTGAAGTTCGTAATGAGATCCAGTTGCGTCAGCGACGTTTGAGCGTGTCTTCTCTTGTTGTCGTAAGAGACCATACTCTGTTTCATGGTCGCGCACTAAACTCTCCATTGGCATTAGGACCTTGCGCTCTTGTTCACGAAAAAGCTGTCTTTAAAAGATGACTAGTTGCGTCTGCGTCTGCTCAATCACGCTCAGGACTCGTCCGACCAGTTGTGATTCGATGTAATTGAAGCCTAAGTACTCGGGTACTTTCACCTACAAGTCGCCGCGAAACCATTAATTAACAATGCCATCCGTAATAGAAAAATGTGAAGTAGTCTATCTCAGAGCCGGAATTCGATGATTGTCTTTGCCAGCCCGCGCAATGGCATTGACGAGGGCTCTGGGTTAAAAGGAAGCGGGGATCGTGCGTTGTGCTGCTTGGGCCAACTCCAAGCCTCCGGCTTGCCGCCCCTTGCTATGACCAATTTCCGTCTCAGGGTGGTTGGTTACGTAAGCGTTGAAGATTTACGCCTTGTCCTGTTTGTGGTTAAGGCCCTGGAGGCTGGTCCCTTGGCAAAGGGGGCCGCATCCCAAATAGTGGTTCGTTCGGGGCTTGCGCAGGCCGTAACTTAGGATATGTTCGAGAGATTCGATCGGTGCTTTGCAAGAAGCGCATTCTGAATCAAGTTCGGTGGCTCTGTCACCGTCGCTGGCGCCGGATACTACTCATCTTATGGGCCGCTCAATCCTTCAAAGTTTGAATTTACACAATCGCCGCACCTCTGGGATTCCCACCACTAGTAACCGGACAAAAATCGATGAACGGGCGAGCCTGCGGCCTGATGTAAGTCTTTATTGAATCCCTCCTAATTGTTCTTTACACGACCATTACTTCTTCCCTACCGAGTCTAAGCGTTCGAATTCCTTTGGACCCGCAGCCTGAGAGTCCCTTCGATTAATTATCCTCGTCAGCGAACACTATGATCCGTTAAATATGTTCCGTAGAGTCCAGCTGAATGGGCCTCGGGCTTGCTGTCGCGATCGCAGGGACTGAAGTAAGATTCTCGAGTTGCCAGCGTCACGGTTTCCAAAGGAGAGACAAAGAGTTGCACGGACAACGGTTTACGCCCAATCGTTTCCTTTGCGATTGTAAAAAGATTACGAAACTAACAGCGTCACTGCCATCACCTTTATTGTAATATCCAGGTCGTGGTGTGGGTCCATGTAGGTCCAGGGGTTGTGCTCATCCCTCTTCATCCAACACCTTGTTTTTTTGTCCGCTATTCGTGTGAATTGGTTCTGATCCCTGACAGGACAGTTATCCGAGTCTCGGGGAGCGAGTAGCTCATAAAAGGGACGAGGGTTACCATCAAAGAACAATCACCCCCACGTCTCGCAAAATCGCCCGAAACCCAGTCACCCAATGGATCTTGACGGACCCGTGAGTCATTCTTCACATTATTGGCATGGTTTCAGCGTCCTCAGAACGTTCACCCGTTTCGTTCTTTAGAGAGAGTCAGAATCCATGTCAATGGATATCGATGATGGCGCAGTAGCTCGTCGCCATACACATCGTTGTGACTCTGTCAGGATGAATACCTCCGATCCTTCCGTCGGACGGTTGCCATCCGATCCCCAGAACCATCAGATCGTTGGCTCTATCCAAACGTCGATCCATAGTTTTCCTAGCCATCCACCCCCCGACCGCGAACGTCTGCCTGGCTCGGACGATTCCCCCCAGTTCATGATCGTGTCATCACCCACCTTTCCTGTCAACCGTCTCGGGGAGACGAGCGACATTTATCAAAATCCCGGGTTCGCTGGGCAGTCCAGAGATGTACTTCCCAGCTTGAAGCCATCTGCCAGTGAACAGGAGGTCACGACACGCAAACGAAAACGCACCCACGACTTACCACACACGCTCATTACGGACCACGATCATCCCCACGACGACCCATTCACAGACGGCGCGCACCCACAGTCACATAGGAGGATACGTCCGCGTCTGCGGATACAACAGGACATGGAATTCTCTCCTCTCCTCATCATGTCTCCTGGCAGGGAACGAGACTCCCCTGCGGAGCAGGAGGAGACGATTTCAGCGTTCCATTACACCCCAAACGTGACCGATCCATCCCACTCCATCCGACGACACTTCTATCCCGCCAACCACCCCCAACACGGCCCGCGAATACTGCAGAGCAGTTCTTCGCCCCCCCGCGACGACCTAGAGAACCCCCAGGAACGCGGACGTTCCGATTCCGCCAACTCGTTCGCACAAGTCGCACTAGCGTCCACAACGACCCGCAAACACGGTCGCCTATCGACACTACAGGACTTTTGGCTTCCTCGTCCCTTTGAGGAACCCAAACGACCGTCCTTGGCCTTGAGCAGCGTCAACGCCAACGTCAAGGTCCACGAGAGGGGTCTCGAAGCGCCGCCCTCGTTCCTCTCGACCACTGGCAGCGGTCGGATGGGCGGTCCGCGGGCATCCCGCGAGTCAGCGGGCTCGCCGACGGATGCCCTCGGGCACCCCATCCGAGCACCCATCCGCGAGGACGGCACCCAGTGCCATGCGGTCTCGCCTCCTCGGGCTGCTATGCTTCCACTCGAAACGAACATGACCATTGGCACCTTCTTCGGCAAGCCCATATGTGACTCGCCGGAAGAGATCTCCCCCGGCGGATGGGCTCACTCACTTTGAGTTACCCGCGACTAGGTGACTCGGGGTCGTATCGACTTGACCCCCGGGGTCAAACAGACAACCGTGACGGTCGATGAGAATATGGACTATTTAATGGATTTTCGGATCGTTCTTTGCAACGTAGGACGCTATTCGCGATGAAGCAACGACTAGTATATGTATCTCATGGACGAATATTTGCTCTCTCCCTATCATAATAGGACGATTACTCTCACTGACGACTCACTAGTACTCACTCCCTGTATCATGTTGTGTTAACGCATATGCCTTCCTGACTTTTGTAGCTACTACGGACTCATATTGTAACCCCGTATATATCACACCGCCCAGTCAATAGACCATGGACCATCCACCCGGAAATTTCAGAACGAGACTAGGATGCACAATGGATGGTTGGCTGGTAAACTTGTGACCAGCTCGCTTCCGTGGTTATTGTTATGCAAAACCCCGAGATGTGGCGGTACAAACAGAGGAGAAGAGCAAGAGAGCAAGCACAGAACTATCGAGTACTGTAGTCCACCTATCATCAGAACCCCATGGCGTCCTCATCGCCGCCGTCACCCCACCCACTCGCAACGATCTCTTCTTCTTGGCGACGCGTCGACGGAAATCCTCGTGGGACTGGTGAAGGAGGGCGTGCATCTTCTGATCCGTTCTCTGTTACGTTGGGTCGAGAAGATGAAGCAACGGGTGTTTGGGAGCTTGGGAACGACTGTTGATTCGTATGCCAAGATATTTGCACCACGCCTATAGATGGGATATCACTGCCCTTGGCGAGCGCCTAGATAGCTCATCAGTATCCAAAAACGAGACAGTTTGACAAGAGTACGAACTTGCTCCGCAGCTGCTCTTGTCCGGAAACCGACAAGCACTTCGTCATCTCCAACAAAGTCTACCGAATCGAGTTGACCCGGAGTCTAGATAGGAAAAGGTACTTGAATGCGTGGCAAGGACCGTTAGGGAATCGTTCTTACCTCATACCATTGCCGCAAGGTTGGAAGGGCATCCTCCCGTACCCCCTTGACAACTAATTTTTTGGGTCTGTTATCAAGCTTCATGCTACCACGGGGGGCGCCTCTCCCGGCACCCCGAAAGAATGCACCGCGTGCCCCGCGGCCCCGGCCCCTATAAGGACGGTGCGATCCGCCACCATAAGTATGATATCCACCTTCGGAAATGCCCAAACTTGCAGCCTTGTAACACTCTTAGCACTTGTGTCACATGAAGTGAACGCGTACACGCACCTCTTCTTTAAGTTTCGCAAGCTTGGCTTGTAGCTCTGCGGTGGACTCATCAGCTGTGACGGCGTGAAGATCTAGTTCCTTGTCGAGTCTTTCTCTTTCCTTATCGAGCTGGTTGGGAAGCTCCGTGGAACTTGCAGGTCGTTGTGTTGTGGATGTTGAATGCGACGGAGCTTCCCCAGGTATTGAAGCTGGGGACGAAGGCTTCATCTCCTCACCAAGCTTTCTCAGGCGAGCCATGATGGTTTTCTTTTCTTCACCAGAAGCCGTTGCTAAAGATGCCATGAGCGATTTCTGTTCTGCTATCTGTTCCTCCAGAAGCTTTTGCTTCGCAGCAAGTTCGGTGGTAGCATTAGAAGCCACGACTGATTTGCGAGCAGGTATGGTGGTCGGGGCTCCTGCTGGAGGAGTGGCAGGTGTCGCGCTCCGTGCAGTGATATTTGCGACTAACGGCGCAGACGCAGCCAACATGCGCGCACCCTTTTGACCATGCCCCTCCATTGGTCTATGCCAGAATACCTTGACGAATCGATTGCCGAAAACAGCATCCTCCGACTTCCATGCAGCGTGGGCTTCGCTGTGGTCCGCAAAACTGACCAACGCTTTTGCGGTGCGGGCATCGATGGCGACGTTTGTGACCGTGCCGAAGCGCTTGAACCAACTGTTTACGGCATCGAGAGAGAGCTTGTCCTCCGGTATCTTCTCTACGACAAGTGTTTTATCGTTCCGACGCTCTGGGCGGAATGACTGCGCATCGCCAGAGAATGTTCCTCTGCCTCCGCCTCTAAACCCACCCCGAACACCTCCGGATCCGGCACGAACATTCTGTGACGGGGTAGCGGTATCAACGTCCATGGGCTGTGGTGGTTGAGGTGCACTCTGCATCCATGTTGTCCCGTCCTGTGGCGGTTGCGGTGGTTGTGGACTGGTAGTGGCGGGGCCCTCGGGGATCTGGGGCGTCAAATCTTGAATCACAGGGAGTTCTCCGGAAGGACGGGCAGTGTGTGAACTGTCCTCTCGAGCACGGGAAAGAGTGGGAGGACGGGGGGGAGGGGTTCGTCCGTTGGTGCCCATCATGTTCCCGCTGGGTCTCATATCCATACGTGCCTCGTGAGGATCGTATGCAGCGCCAGGTGGAACCATACCAAATGGGATCGTGCCACCTGCAAACATAGGGAGAAAGGGCATTTGAGCACCTGTGGCGCCCATTGTGAACAGTTGCGACGGAACAAAGGCGTCATCACCGTGACTGTATTTGCAAAGCACACCTCTGGCGCAGTAACCATTGTCTGAATGGCGGTGTTCAGTGGGACGGGACCGGGCAAAAGAAGGATACGCACTGTGGTAGTCCCGACATATGCCTCTCCGCTGATCTGGTGGCTGATATGTCTGAATCCGCTGACCGTTCACGGCTGGACCCGGTCCATTCGCCGGAGCCTGGCGGTCGGTCCTCGGCGCCCACTGGCCGGTCGAACGAGTGTCGCGTCCACTCGAGTAGCGAGAGAACTGACCGTCGACAGTTAACCGAGGACCTTTGGCAGGGCGCTGTGCATCACGGTCGTCGTCCGCATGAGTCCGTTTTTGGCCGCGTTCGGGAGAAGACGTGTCGTTAGATAGCAAACTATCGAGAGGTATTGGGATGCCGGAGTCAGTAGGATGGAGGACGGACGGGGAAGACTGCGGAGAGGTGGTATAGGGAAGATATGACTTTGTTCTTAGGACGGTGAATAATGTATCTATAAATGAAGGGCCCTCTTGAGGTGGCTGGAGTGAGTGGGGGCAGGAAAGACGACGGGAGACGGTGTACCTTTCTCGAGAAACTCTTCGAGCTGGCTTGCGAGTTCCTTGCGCATCTCTGCCTCTGGTAGGTTGTGCTTGAGGAGGGCGAGGACATATTCAGCGAGGGCGGCTGGTTCGGCGTCGCATCTGGGGGACGGTGAGCTGGGGAATGGGGAGGACGAAGGGACGGACATTGGACCGAGGGTGCGGACGAGCCAAGGCTTGAGGTGTTGTGCTGTGGTCGAGTCGAAGAGCATCGTGAAATCGACCGCAATGCCGTCGGGCCACAACTAGCTTGCTGCCAACAGATGACAAAGCAACTAAATCCCTTGCGTAGATACACTCTAGAATACCCTAGTAATCCTACTTGGCCACAACAAAGTTCCACTCGCTCGCGATCTCACCCGTCTGGATCCCCACCAGCTCTTTCCAAAGCGGTCTCGAGACGGGCCCCATGCCGTCCACGCCGGTAGGAATAATGATATCGCTACCCAGGTATCCAATCCTTTCCACCGGCGTCACAACAGCTGCCGTACCCACGCCAAAGAGCTCAACGAGGCGTCCTGTCTTGGACGCAGCGATGATCTCCGCCATGTTCACCGGTCGCTCAGAGATCTTGAGTTGGCTGGGGAGTCCCTGGAGCTGCTTGCCTCCAGAAGCGTGACTCCGTGCCAGGGCGAGCACCGAATCACGAGTCACACCAGGAAGGATCATACCGTCCAGGGGAGGCGTGACGAGCTCAGACACTGCAGAGTGATGTTCATGCAAGGCGCATTCAAAAAAGGCATGTCCACTTACCACCGTCCTCCCCCTTGAACACGACGAACATGTTCATAGTACCAACCTCAGTCAACCAGTGCTCAGGTCCGTGAAGCCAGAGGTTTTGAACATAGCCTGCCTTCGCAGCCACTTTTTGAGCCACGACACCAGGAGCATAGTTGGCTGCCAGCTTGAAAGCACCAGTGCCTATCGGCAATCAGCCACAGAACCTAGCCAGGTCGGGAACTACGTACCTCCGGGGGCAGCACGGATGTATTCTGTGTCTGTTGTGCCATACAAGGCCACGGGTTTGAAACCTTGGGGGTAATAAGGGCCGGCGGGACTGCAGATTACAAAAAGGAGTGCTTCCGATGGTGGTTGAACCCCGAGCGTCCCGTTGGTGCCAACTGCCGTCCGTCAGTGAAATACAAGACCGGACAACTGGTGGATGACTAACTCAAAGTAGGGCGAATGTATAGGCTGTGATCTGGTTCCTTGGGTATCCACTCACGGTCTAATGAAATGAGTTGCCTAATGCATTCGATGAGGGCATCGCCATTGAAAGTCTATGAAACTTGATCAAATCAAGGGATCGGTTCCGGGAGTCGACTGACCGGTAGTGCTAAACGTTCTGCACTGACGTTCATCCGTTTCATGTTCATGTCGGGTCGGAACATGGTCACAGTGCCATCCGTGCGCCTGTAAGCCTTCATGCCCTCGAAAAGCGCCTGAGCATAATGGAGAACGGTTGCAGCGGGAGAGAGATTAATGGGGGAAACTATGACACGTCAAGGAGGTAGATAGGTGACGAAAGGTGGCAGCTTACACGGCCCGATGGAAGGTGCGCCCCATCCGGTCTTCTCGGTCCACGGAATGCTTAGCATATGATCCGACTGCAGAAACGCTGAGTAGGCCGAAAAGGGCAAACCTCGCGACGTACAAAGGTCCGACCGAAAAGCAGTTTTGAGGAAGGAGGCAACTGGCGTGGGCTGGTCGTGCGGGTCACGGTGAGCTGCGAGGGCTGCGAGGAAGGTGTGCATGGGTTGAGCAAACGGCCACCGGAGAGACATACCTCGATGTCCGTGACCGTGGTCGCAGAAAAGGACCGCCACGCCTTGGATCGGGCGGGTCTTGCTAACCGGGCAGAGGCTGAACGGAGGTGCATGGTGGCAGCTGAGGGTGGGGGTGTAATTTACGCAGTGTCGGTTTTATACGGTCTGGTGGGTCACAGGAACAACATCCTTGACTCACCGTCCGTGATATTCTCGTTGCGCTGGGTGCGTGGATGGTGGTCAGGATGAAGTTGTGTTTTCAATTACCGCGCTCGGTTGATGGCGGACCAACTCGGCCGCTCGACACGGTCAACGGCGTCGACCATCTCTCACAGCGTGCGGCACCCGCAGCCCGCCAGCCTCGCGAGACGTCTCCTCTTCCCGCACCTCCCACCCGGATCCGACCTGCCCCCGCTGTTCCTCTCCCAGTGTCCACGCGAACTCCACGACGAGGTATATGACTTTGTAGCTCTCGCTCTCCGCGCCTTTGTAAACACCTGGTGGTCCAAGCTCACTAGATATGACAAGGAGTTCCTTCCCCAGATCACAAGCATCGTGGTCCATGTCATCCGTTCCCTTGAGCAGCGTCTTCTCGACGCAGACCTCTCGCTGCTCGTCTTTGACGACATACCCGCTCTCGTCACCCAGCACTACAGGGACTACCGTCAGGCTGTTTCCAAGGCCTCGACGTCATATGCCACCGGCGGCGCGTTGTCGCTCCCGCAGCTCTTTCATCAGCTGCAACCGCACATGGCAGTCTCCCCCGACGGGTCCCTGGACGAAGAATACTTTCGACAAGCCTTTGACCACATTTTGCGAGAATGCCTTCCCACCGAGGATTACGCGCCAGAGGCCGAGCGGTTTATTGCGAGAGAAATTATTCTCAAGGTCGTGGTCAAGGACGTTATCCCCCGCATAACCCAGCCCTGGTTCCTCCAGAAGATGGTGTTGGACATGCTCGGTCCTTCTCCGGACGTGTTACTAGAGCAGGTGTGCCCTTTTGTACCCTCGCCGACACTGCAGCTAACCTCGTCTTAGCCATCTGTCTCGTCGACGTCTGCACAGAGGCACTCTCGCTTCTCGAAATCCAGCATTATCGTGCTCTTACTTTCAGCCATCCAGAAATTGTCTGGAACGTGCATTATGCTCATCCACGCGTACAAGCAAGTCCTCTATATCATCCCCATCGTAAACCAAGCCAGTTGCCGAACTCGCGAGTCGGCGTCTCCGGTGAGTGCGGTGGACAATCCCCCGTTCGTCTCCAGGACACCATCTGCATCCCCCGCGTCATCGACTGCGTCGACGCATGCGAGCACTCCCGAGAGCAAACACGTCGTTGTTTGCCCCGATCTCCCCCGGGGTCCACTGGGAATGATTTCGGAAGTGCTCCGCGTCCAGGACCGGCTTGCTGCCACCGCTCTGGTTCAGCTTGTGTCGCTGTTCTGTTGCTCTTTCCAGACGTTCATGAACAGGTGCGTTGGCTCGGTGTGCCGTTTTGTGTGTCTGACGACGTGTCCCAGGCTGCTGTGCTACGTGCTGTATACATATATGCTGTCCGCGTCGTCCATGCTGTCTGTCGTCCGGCTCTCGAAGCGGGCGCTGTTTCCGAACGGATACCCTGGGCCCCCGCCAGTCGATCCGACGGCAGAGGAGCAGGTCGTGATCCGCGAAGAGCTGGTGAAGCGGATCGCCGAGCGGCTGCCGGGGCTGGCACGCGCTGTTCTGCTGGGCGATCCCGCTGTGAGCACGCTGGACGGCGTCGTGGATGCGCTGAGCGACGAGGCGTGCAACCGGCATCTCGCCGTGTTTCTGGTGGACGCGGTCTTGCTGACGCTGTTCCCCGAGATGAGGCCGTAGTTTGTGCATGTTTGTAGAGTGACGTATAATAACTGAGTTTGCTCCTAAGCGCTACCACGACCAGCGCGATGCACCATCCACCGAGTCCGCCAGTGCTGCACTCGTTCGCCTCCGCCCAAGACATCCCCGCCGCACTCGCCGCCTTCATCCTCAAGGCCCAGAAGGAGTCCATCGAGAAGAAGGGCAGATTCACCATCGCCCTCTCTGGTGGTTCCCTCCCAAAACAGCTCAAGGGCCTTATCAGCGAACCTGCCGTCAGGTGGGAGAAATGGTACCCGTCTTTCCCCCGCACCATCCCCCGCATCTCATCGCTCACAGGCAGGTCTTTTACGCCGACGAGCGTGTCGTCCCGCTCGATCACTCCGATTCAAACCACAATCTCGCACGGTCCGAGTTGTTTGACCATGTCCCCATTCCCGCCACCAACATCCACACGATCGACCCCGCTCTTCTCGACGATCTCGAAGAACTCGCAGATGCCTACGAAAAACAGCTCATTCACGAGTTTGCTCAGAAGGATTCGGCTCGCTTCCCCGTATTCGACCTCATCCTTCTTGGGATCGGCGAGGACGGCCACACCTGCTCGCTTTTCCCAGGCCACGAGCTCCTTGCCGAAAGCGACAGGTGGGTGGCGTATCTCGACGACTCTCCCAAGCCACCCCCAAAGCGCATCACCCTCACCTTCCCCGTCCTTAATCACGCCTCGCGTCTCGCGTTTGTCGCTGCCGGAGCGGGCAAGGTGGATATACTGCCCCGCGTGCTTGACAAACCAGAGGAACACGGGCTTCCCGCTTCCCGTGTCAAACTTGCCTATCCCGGTCGGGTGTATTGGTTCGTCGATGACGCTGCTTCTGCCAAGGTGGCATTCGCAAAGACGACGTTCGAGTTATAAGAGGTCGGTCGAGATGTCGAACGCATGTACTCTTGTATTCGTACCAGTTATCTGCTTATTATGTCATATTGTTGGTGTACCTCTACTTCATCTTCAGCATGACCAGCAACATAAGACACCTTAGCGATGAAACAGTAAATTAGACACTCAACAGGATCACAAACGGGTAACACGCGGCGGCACTGGTCGCTAACATGACACAGAAGTAACAAATATCCATTATGCAAATTAGTGCAGATTAACAGTTGCACCCGTAGTTCTGTGTGCTCTCCCGATCGATTTGGATTGGGTCTGGATAATCCACATACCTGTGCAATGCTCAGTCAGTCCGTCAACACAACAAATAATACTCACAATTGTTCCTCTGCTTCTTGTTGCAACGCATTCTTGGATACCGTTTGGAAAGCCTGTTCGACGTTGATCGCCTCTTTGGCAGAAGTCTCGAAATAAGGGATATTTCCCTTGGATTGACACCACGTCATCGCCCGCTTCTGCGTAACCTACAACATCGTGTAGATGCATTCGTGCTCGACCAAAGACTGTCGTACCTGTCGTTTACTTTCCTCCACGTCAATCTTGTTACCGAGGACAACAAAGGGGAAGTTCTCCGGATCATGTGGGCTAGCTTGGATGAGGAACTCGTCGCGCCAACTGTCTAGCGTCTCAAAGGACTTTGCACTGTTGACGTCATATACAAGCACGCAGCAATCCGCTCCTCTGTAGTAGGCCACCCCGAGAGACTGGAAGCGCTCTTGCCCAGCCGTATCCCAGAGCTGTCGGCGTTGGTCAGCGGACACCAAGACGGCTCGGACCATCAAAACATGCCTGCATCGTCACCAAACGGTCGTCCACCATGACTTCCTTGGTGAGGCTAGACGGCATTCGGTGAGCTGGATTGCGACAAACACGGGCACACCCACAAGTCGGCTCCGATAGTGGCCTTGTACTGGTTGCTAAACCGCTTGTTCACATATTGGTTCATGAGCGAGGTCTTGCCAACACTGCACTGCGATGAGCCGCCGACCGAAACGCACGGTACGTCACCTACCCGCTGTCCCCAAGGATGATAACCTACAGGGCGGGTCAGCTGCTGTACGGAAGGACAGGACGGAGACGAGCGACCTTCAACAATACGCGGCCCATGGTGTGTTAATGTGAGAGCAAGTTGAGGAGGTCGTCTGCTCGGCTCCCAATGGAAATACAAGTCGAATAGTGCACACTGTCGGTGGAGCAACCGGCAAGGAAGTGGACAGTGCACCCACATTTAGGGATCGTTGAAGCGCCGCTTGAATCCGGAGGGCAGCTCTGACTCTGATATGTTTCTCCACATTGGATCTGGTTGGCGACTAGGCCAGCGATTCAGCATTCTGAGAGGCATGGCGACCCGCATCGCACCCCAGATCAAGGACAAAATAGAGCTGTCTGACGCCGAGCACAAGCTCTGCAACTTGCTCGACGAGTTCACGCGGCATCTCAAGCACCAGGACGGCATCGTCACCGCGTGCAGGATCAACGGCGGTTGGGTCCGCGACAAGGTCAATCTAGGGCCTCTTTCGGCGTGGACGTGTTTCTCATGTTGGATTGCCGTGAACAGTTGCTCGACTATGAATGTAACGATGTCGACATTTGTCTCGAAGACATGATGGGTGTGCCTTTTGCTGAGCGTTTCGTTGCGTTCTTGTCGGAGAGGAAGCATGTGTCCGTGCACAAGGTCACCAAGATCGAGAGCAACCCCGATCAGTCCAAACATCTGGAGACAGCTAGGACGACGCTGTTCGGCATCGACTTGGATTTCGTGAACCTGAGGAGTGAAGAGTACTCTGAACACAGTCGGATTCCGACTGAAGTCGTATGTCATAGTTCCATCGGCTGGTTTTCCGGCTGATCGCGGTCTTTTGCAGAAATTCGGGACTCCACTGGAGGATGCCTTGCGGAGGGACATGACGATCAACACTCTTTTCTACAATGTCCATACGCGGGCGGTCGAGGACCTCACTGAGAAGGCACGAGTTCATTGGTAGGCTACTACTGATGCAATGCGCTGAGAGCGTCGGGTTACTTGCAGGGATTAGATGATCTACGCAACGGTATCATCCGCACACCATTACCCCCGTTGGAAACATTCCGCGACGACCCGCTGCGCGTAATTCGATGCATCAGGTTTGCGAGTCGCTTTGGGTTTGCGATGAGACCCGAACTTCAGGCTGCCGCTCGTGACCAGAGCATTCAGGTGATCAGTGATGTGCTTCGGCCTTGTTTCCCTTATTGAAACCCGTTCCTGAAGGAAGCCCTCTCTTCGAAGATTAGCCGCGAGCGTATCGGCGAGGAGCTCGATAAAATGATGAAAGGTTTGTATGCAGCACGTCTCATTCGACATCCAAGCTCATGACTACAAGGGGTCGAACCACTACACGCCATACAGATCATCCACGACCTGTCGCTATATCACACCGTCTTTCGTGTACCCGCTGCAATCATCGACGTTGCTTCTGCCCCTGTCACTTCGCCAGAGCTTTCCCTAACCGCATGCACCATCCTCCACGACCTCCTTTCGCCTTCATCATCATCCGGTCCACGCAAGTTTACGACACGCCCCCACCCGACACTTCTTGCCCACGCATTAAACGATAAAGGAACGAGGGCGCGATTATTCCTCAGTGCCAGTCTTTACTCCTTTGCTGGTATCACGTACAAGGATCACAAGCAAAAGATCCACCCTCTGGTCGAGGCCGTGATCCGAGAAGGATTGAAAC
>JBBPRK010001205.1:0-14102 GCA_038093075.1 Boletus patriciae | reverse complement strand
CTACCTCATGCTACTAGATACTGGAATATTCTAGAACAGTCATCAGTAGATCTGGTACAAATATGTACAAACACATGTAGTAGTATATAAGGGCACAAGTCCCAGCCAGAGAACTCCAGTTTAGTTCTCTTGGTGTTCCCCCATACCAACCAGTGAGATCATCTCCGCAGCCAACTGCTAGCACTTTTGGTGCGTACTTCTTTCCTCAATTCCCTAGAGTACCAGTTGACGCTGGTTACCTTTTGGGTTGTTTCAGCTGGTGGAGGTCTCTGAAACAAAGGGGTTGTCACCAAGACTGGCCATTTGATGATGAAAGTAATGAACACTTGGAGGGTATGAACATGCCAATGTTCAGTTGACAGATGGAGAGCTTTATATATCACAGGGGTGGTGGCCAAGCATCCAAAATTATCAGACATTTCAAAGTCACTCCAGCCAACCAGATGTAGGGTGAAGCACTGTGGTAGCCAAGAGTTCCAGGCAGGTTATACTAAAGATTATCAGACAAATTAATAACTCATTGGATCCATGACTTATTATCAGTGCTGGGGAGTTGATGTGCAAACATGGGATCATCAGCTGGCCGGTTAACAAGGTCGCTTGGCGATTTATTGGGATACTGTGAGCATAGATTGAGTTAGTATCAAAACTGAGAGCTGGGCAATGAAGGTTACTTATTGGACATCCAAGAGAAGTCATAACCAAGCAGATCCATAACCCACTAGGAAACAACAGCCAGCCAGGTAGCAAGATAACTTGCAGTTTGATGGAGTATTGTGAGTAAATCAAGTATATAACCTCATCAATCTGCCTGAGTTGGTTTGACAATGTAAGTCCATGTGTGCCTGGTCTTGATATCTGCTAAGGTTCTTGTATTCTCAGTACTAATGGTCTCATTTGTGATTGACAAAGTCAAGGGTGGCAATGCTGAAACAAGCACTGACAACACCAGTTAGTCAACCCACTGAATTATACCGTGTTGCATCTAGCTTGCTTGTTAGCCTGTGAACCAGGTAGAAGTCATATCCAAATCAATGTCGTTTCTGAGGACTCCAAGTCCATGTGCTATGACCAGATGGGTGAAAGTGAGGGGAGGAAAGAGAGGAAGCCTGAGATAAGAGCTCTTAAAGAGGAAGTATCGAGAATCTGTGAAGATGCAGCCTTGATAGTCATCACTATTTGTGGAGGCACAGCCTCTGAAGTACCCATTGGAGTTGGACACAACCGTCGCAGTGGACTGTGTAGCCTATGTTGTTCCAGGGTCCATGAGAGGTACCTCCATGAAATGGATCCTGACCAGGGCTTCCAATTTCCTGGCACATATTACAAATAGAAGCCTGTGGAATACAGTTTCTTGAACTCTTCTTCAACACAACCACAGCAAATGTGGCTGCACATGAAGCCATTCACTTCATTCACTGCTCCACAGAAACATTCACTAAGGGTTTATCCATCGCAATTGCATCCATGATCTCCTTTAACTGCTGTGTTAAGGATGTGATACAGGCTTGGAAAACATCTGTAGTAATGTGGTATTTGACCTGCAAGAACTCAAGTGTGCACTTCAGTTCATCATGCTCACCACATAGCCAATCAGTTGCCTGCAATAAGGTTGGATATGATCTACAAGGGCAGATTCGTCTGGAAACTCTGGAAAGCCATTTAGTCTTTGGAATCGAGGCAAGGGGTGTTCTGCACCAAACAATGTGGGCCCCGCATGGCGGCCATCAATGTTGAGTTCCACCAAGAGATAACTGACATCACTGATCTCAAGAAATGCCAGTAAGAATGGAAACCAATGACTTATGCATGCCTGGCCTCTAATTCTTCAATTTGACGTTGCGGGCCATCAGTAATTGATTACATCATGCCAAGAGGCTTCATACTGTCTGACCAGCTAATATGTGAGCTGATAGTGTTGTAATTAGATATTGAATAAATTGGCCAGCTGCAAGGAATGATGTGGCATATACATGCCACTAGTTTCCCTAGTCAACAAATGGATACAACATGCAACATTGAGACACAAAGGAACCTTATCTGGCAAACTTGGCCATGAGGCCACCAGTGCCAATGGGAGCACCCTCACTGCCCATGTCCTACATGTTGGTGGTGTCATCACTGCCCATCTGCCTAGCACTGAACCATTCTATGTGGTTGTGCATGACTGCCGTGGTAAACTTTTCTTTGCAACTCATGCCATTTGCCAGTCCATATCCATAGGCTGCTTTGTGACACTGCTGATGATGAGGGCACACAAACCAAGGCCAACAAGCTCCAGTGCGGTGAAGTCAATGCCATGAAGCAGGGCATCCTTTGCTGCTTGGGACAGGCATTGAGTGGGAGGAAAACTGGCAAATGCATTGAAGGACTGGGCAACAATGTAAGTGATGAAAGGGGGAGTGCCACCTGCTGTGATGGACAATGTGATGGTGAGTGCAAGCAATATGAGCTTTCATATGGGGGTGAGAAGAGGAGACGCATCTTGTGAGAGCACATCAACCCAGGGAGCACATGGAATGCATAGACAAACCAAAAGGATTATGCCTAGATGAAATGGGCCAGGCCAGGCCTTGAACTTGAACATTCCTAGTGAGAATTGGTTCTGTTGAAAATGGCTGAGGTGTGCTGACATGTGTGTGAGCATGTTATTCATGTTTGCATGTGATTAGAAATGACATCTTCTCGCCCAGAAAAGTGTACTCAATGTTCCAACCACACGTGCAACATCATAATGGATATGATTGATATATTGATATGTTGTTGCATTGTTCCTAACCCTTACAGTGCGAAGGTTGAACAAAAAACTACCAGATGTCCCTTAGTTCCTCCCACCATGTTAGCTCAATTGAACACTTGAAGGAAAGGCCTACAAATCTCATGTCCCTGGTGAAAATTTGAATCTCAAGCTGAAGCCCTCTCCAGACACCAGTGGCCATTGTGTTGCCATGATTAATGGCAAACCTTATGGTGTGGTGGGCCATGCGCCTAGCAGGATTTGCGATATGCTCTGTTTGTATCCTAGCCCTTCTAGTGCAAAGTGCCAATCATCTAGTAAGTTCTAACCTTATTGCATGACTGATTGACTTGCATATATCCATATCTCCAGCATGTCGCATGAAACCAGATGAACCACCTGAGCACAATAGGTACACAAGGGTAGGGCAGATCAAAAAGAGGAAGTTGGGGCATTAAAAGTGTGCTTCCATGATACACTTACTAGCAACAAAGTGGATGCATTTGGAGCATCAGTGCACAACAAGGACACAAGGAAGTTGCTACAGACACTGTGCCTGAACACACTGGAATTCTTCAGGGAACACTTGGAGCTGAAGGTCTGAGAAGACTCACCTGGAGAGGCTTGAGGCAAGCCAAACAAGCTGGCTACAGTGCACACAGCTCATTTGGCACCCAAACAACTCATTTATGATTCAAACAACCCAGACAAAACTCAAGCAACCTGCCTGCAATCCAAACCACTCACCCACAATCAAACATCCATCTGTGGCACCAATGACTTACCTACAGGCTGAGTGCCATCTCATCGCCCTGAAATGACCTGCCTACAGCACAAATACACCCCCATCACCCTCAGGCTGGACACACTCATTGCCTCCAACACCCCTGACGGCTCAATTACACAGCAGGAAAATTGACACAACAACCATTGGTTTGCCTTGTGGCAGTGCTTTGGCCTCTGCAGTTATCTGAAATCATAATTCTGACATCGGACTGCTGAAGTTGGCATTGTCTGAGTCCCAATGTGGTAGATAATAGTGCAGTCCAGGATCATCTGGTGCAATCCGACCAGCAAGGGAATGTGCACCCTTTACTCATACCTTCTTTTCTTGCTGCCAACGCCTTACCATGGATCCTGTTGGGACAGATAACATCAAGCTGCAAGATTTGCTCATCAATCTGTCCACCTCACTTGAAAATGGCTCACCAGCTGCTACTGCTGGGGACAACAAATCATGGATTCTTGAACTTTATGATCATGCTAATCACGGCCCTTTCCTCTCCACCCAGCCCCTCATTCCCAATCCTGATCCCAATTCCAGTCCTAATGCTTTCTATGAGATCCTTAAGTTTCTTCAAGAATAGCCATCTACCAATGCAATCCTCGCCCCATCTATTCTGGCAGCAGACCTGCCTATCCTCAACAGTGATCTTCTCAACCACCTATGCCACATTCCTCCAGCATTGTTGTGGGGCCTAAGGTCACTCACTTGGGGTTGGATTCTCACAGAGATGTTGCACCTCATTGTCCAACATGTCAAAGTTCGAGGCATGGATTCATTGGTCCCTGATAGGATTTTTAATGAGATTCACAAAGCTTCTATAAAGCACCTTGGATGGAGTCCGTTTAGACTTGAACCAGGAAAGTCGTCTACACTAATTGGCCACAAACAAACTGATATACATTTGCAGCAGCTCTGAAGCAGCTCAGTGGGTTCCACAAAAACATTGATGTGTCTTGGGGGTCACCAGCATTCTGCAAACTCATCTGACAACATGTCAGTGTTGTGTTGCATTTTTTTCAATGGCAAGAGGCTAAAGTAATTTCACAGTTGAATGAGGTTGTGTGCACAGCTCAAGAGAATAGCTGCGAGACAGTGCAGTACTTCATTCTTGTGGACTCAAAGCATCTGGGCATTGTATGGTCTGACATGGTGGATGATGAGAAGAAGTGGCTTCTCTCTCAAACGTCTTTCTCATCTGATTATGGCTGGCTGCTCCTTCATCGATTCATAAACAGAAAAATCATTTGGTTTGGAAATCATGACTTTGCCTATATGGTGAAACTGTTGCTGTATGATATTGCCTGTCCAGGGTGGTGCAGCATCTTGGATGAGATGCAGCATCTGGATACTAGAATGGTGACAGTTTGCCAGGTGACAGAAGTTTCCTGCTACATAGTGGCTCTTCAAATTACATGGGTAACTATATTCTTCATTATACATCAAGTCATTGTCCAACTTGAATTACAGCTGGTGCATGTTGCACATTTCTCTCTTGAGACCCAACTACGGCAATCGACTACATTTAGGCCACTGAAGCGGAGGGTGGCAGGCAGCTCGCAGACTGTGACTTCCCCTTGGCTTGAGTGGACAGATACATTGAACAGTGCAGTGATCAGTGATATGAAGACTGTCTTGGTGTTTATTGGTGATGTTCTTGCACCAAAAGCCATAGGCTCCCAGATGGAAGAGGGGTTTGAGAAACTTCAATCTTACGTGGAATTCATTTCTTGCCCCCCAGACATTTTTCATCTTGGTAGTCTGGGAAGCTTTCTGTATGCTAACCCTCCACCATTACTAATTGAGAACCAAAGCATCTTGGAACTGGCATAGCTGTGTTTTCTATTGCAAACTCTACTGCTCCGATGGTAGTTGTATATAAAGAATACAGCTTTTGATTTGTTTCTACTTGTCCTGAACTCTACACCACAAGCATGGAAAATCCTATGTTACCCACAAATGAGCCTATTGTTATTGTTCTCCTACCAGGAGATTAACCATAACCTGTACTGAATGTAGGCTATACACCAAATACAATATGTGACCATCCTTCAAGTGATTCTCTCAGAAGAGAGGTCCCTCGTTTGTTGGATTCCTCGTGCTCAAGTTCCAGAAGTGGTCACTCTCACCCTTTGGGGAGGATATCTAGTCTTGTATTGATTCTTTACTGAATTCTGACCTCACACAGATATATTTCTTATCTCCTCCTATGTTCAATAAACAAAGAAAGGCTAGGATGTGGCATGACACCTTGCAGAGGAAGCTAAGTGCAGTGAAGATGATGCTTGCTGCTCAGAAGACAATCAAGGAGATCAAGGAGGAGATTGGTCACAGTGTTCCCAGAGACATGCTCAACAAACTGCACTCTGAATTCTATCATACTGGCGACACTGGTGATCCAACTGCTGAAACATACCTTGTGTCCATTTTCGCTGTCTGTCTGGAGCCATAACTTGTGTCCGGTTCCACTTTGGGGGAACATGACTCGGGTAAATCTTTACCTGTTGCCCATCAATTGAGCCACACTCAATGACTCTCAGCCCCACAGTAAATGCAGTGAACTAGTGGTTTAAGATGCCCTGTATGCACCAGTGTGGCAGCCCATGGTTGTACATTATTATCTATTATAGGATGCCCTCCTTCTATAGCCTTTCATTCTCATGCCACCCCTTAAGATTGCCTTTACTTATAAGCTGTAGCCCAAAGTTGAATTACCTTGCTTACAAGGTCTCTCCTACCTTGGGGGATCGCACACGTGATCCAGACACATTTGAATTTGAATGTTTTTGAATGACCAATATGTGAGGCAAGGCATAGTACTTGTGATGGTGGGAACTGAAAGATTTACTTCATTATGACAACCAACATGGAACTGCAGTGCTATGCACCTGCACAAAGATGTATTTGTAGTCACTCTTTTGATACTCCTGGTGCATTCACAAGGCATAGAAAAGCTGCAAGAAGTGCAAAAGGCAGCTAGGGAATGTGCGTCTCAGGGCAAAGGAGGCCTATGTGTTGAAGAAACAGCATCTCAGTGAGACCAATCCTTCTCAAGAGTCTTATGAAGGCTAGTCAGTTGTGAGTTCTAGTGGTCAACATGGGAATCGCTCAGACATACAAAGCAGCCAACCACTCCAGGTGTGTTCTATGTATACTGGGGTGTTCTCCAGCACACAGATGCAACATTGTTAGAGCACAGATGCTGATAAGTCTGAGCCCTCCACAATTCTTGAAA
Organism: Boletus patriciae; assembly: GCA_038093075.1. Classification (NCBI taxonomy): domain Eukaryota; kingdom Fungi; phylum Basidiomycota; class Agaricomycetes; order Boletales; family Boletaceae; genus Boletus; species Boletus patriciae. The sequence goes on along the minus strand of JBBPRK010001205.1, from coordinate 7,346 downwards.
GGGTGGAAGATGACTTGCCATTGGCTGTTCGCAAAAGCTGATGGTTAAATTGCCGACACCCTCAATGTTTTAGGGACATACTCCCAGAACTGCCTATGCCACTTCCCCTCCTATTGATCCATATCCTCAATCAGCTATGATCCAGATGGTGCAAAGTTCACAGGACCCAGAGGTGCTGATTCAGGATTATCTTCCACCATCACAGTGTGATGAACACATCACTCAGATGAATTCATTCAACCTCTTTCGTGTCTATGATAGTGATGCCATCCCTGTTCATGATCCTGAAGATCAGAGTGGGGACTCAGGAAATAGTCCACTCTGTAAGCCAATGGTCAATGTGGCACAAGGATTTGACCCAGAAAACATGTTTCATCCTTATCCAAATGAAACCTCATGGTGATTGGATGACTGATATTGTAATCAAGGGGTGCAAAAGTTGAAATAAAGCTTCAGAAATCTTCTTGATATAATTGGTCATGCAGACTTCCAACCTGGAGATGTATCATGCACCAACTGGGCAGCAATTGACTGTGAATTGGGTGGCCCAAGGGTGCCTGGACAGTAGGATTCAGCAGAATGGATGGATGATGGATGGGTATGCAGAAACATTACCATATCCATCCCTGTTCCTTGCTACTGTGAAGACCCAGGCCCAAAGGACTACACCATTATAAGATTTTACTGATGCTCCCTCATCTCAATAATTTGAGAGCAGCTCGTAGATCCAGCACACTGTAGTCGTTTTTGCTTCAAATTGTAGTTGTTGCGATGGCAACCTCCACATAGGATCCAGAGTATCAACATTCAAGGAAAACCCTTCACTTCACAATCGTTTATTGAAGCCCACTGAAAATTACAGGACTCACCTCCAGAGGCTAATTGTAGTTTGTCCTGGCACATTTTTGCACTGATGTTTTGGTTGGACACAACACAGCTGACTACATTTGGCAAGGCAAAGCTCTGGCCTCTATATATGTACTTCAGAAACAAGTCAAAGTATGACCATGCTCAACCAAAATCACATCTTTGTACCCATGCTGTGTATTTCCAAATGGTCAGCATTTTTATGGAGATTTCACTATCCAAAAAGTTAATATTTTTGCATCAATTCAGTTGCCAGACAGTTTTTGTGGTTTTGTGATGGAACATGTAGGAGGGGATAAGCCTCCAAATGATTCCTTCTTCACACACTGTCACACGGAACTATTTCACACTCAATGAAAGGATATTCTCAATAATGAATTTCTTTATGCATATGAACATGGTGTTGTACTTTCATATGGTGATGGATTTGAGAGACAACTTTATCCAAGGATTTTTATATATTCAGCAGACTACCTAGAGAAGTATGCCTAAGATCCAGCAATATGTTCACTGCTGACCTTTCTTCTTGCCACCAGGGTGCTCATTGCTAATGTCCATAACCTTGGCAGGTGTCCCTGTCCCTGATGCCTTATCCTGAAGGACCAGGTCCAAAATATTGTGACCAACAGTGATATAATGCAGTGTCAGACATTAGCTTGCAAAGATACTATCAGGCATCACAACAAGATTACCTTAGCTCATGCATTGATCTATGAAAAAGGATATGTTATAAATGCTGCCCAAGTAGAAGCCAAACTCAAGGCTGAGTCTCTTGTACCAACAGTCGTAAGTATTATCATGAATTTTGTTATCAAAACAACAACAATTCTAAGCACACTTTGGCCAGAATGCATTTTCAGACAGGTTAGGACACACAGACTTTGACTTCTTCCTGATACTAGTCATAGACCTGCTACACAAGTTTGAATTCGGTGTCTGAAAGGCCATATTAATCCATCTACTTTGGATAGTTGACAGTGTGGAAGAAACTTCCCTTGCTGAGCTCGATAGTTGGTGAGCAGTTCTATTCCTTTTGATATTAACACTATTGAACTACCTTGTATGCAAGTTTTTGTAAGGTCCCCTCCTTTGGTCATGACACCATCTGGTATTTTCATAAGAATGTCTCTGAGTTGAAGAAGTTGGCTGCATGGAATTTCAAGGACATACTGTATTACAGGTTCAGTTTGCCTCCTCTTCATGCCTGCTGCTGGAATATTGTATCCAGTGTTCAGTTCCAGTTTTCGCAGGGTTATTACAGGATCCCTACAAAAATCAGGTCATGCAGCTTCTCTTCATGCTCTGCCACTGGCACTCTAGGGAATTGAAGACTGAATGGGACACACCAAAAGCACTTGCAGTTGGTTGTGGAGATGATCTCTCTGGCTGATAGGGGGAAAACCAAGAGAACTAGACTGGAGTTCTCTGGCTGGCACTTGTGGCCTTATATACTGAAACGACATGGTATGCACATGTTTGTATCGGATCTACTGATGAGTCCCAACATAGACTAAGTATGTGGCAACATGTGTTAGGGGCATGCATCAAGCATAGCTTTGAAATGGAAAGAAAGTGAAACATGAGGCAACCACATGGCGGTGGCAGCATGGAAGAGAAGAAAGAAGAACATAGCCATGCACTGCATGGAAATGAATAGGGTGAGGGGTGCATGAGGCATGGGTGTGAAACAAAGAGAGAAGCATAGGGAACAGGGTGGCTGTTATAAGTTAATCTGAGAAGATAACAAAAGAAGAGAAAAGAAACGACCAAGTCCGTTCAGACGATGTTAGGCGTATTGAGCCGTAACAACAGGTTTGCTAAACTGTGTTTACACACAGATGAAACTCTCGACATTTTGGGGCAAGTGACTAAGGACCTTGCTAACCATCTCTGCAGGTTTGTCTCTGATACCTGCCCTTCATTTCCAACCAAGGAACTATGTTGTGAAGCCAATGCATGGAAAAGTCACCAAAAATGTCAAAATCTAAAGGCAGTGGGAACAGGACAGTTCCAAAATGGTAGCACTCACCAATCAAAGGGACTCAACCTTCAAATATATGTACAAGCTCCATGCTCTCGCTGATTATCCCACACATAATCAGGTGTTCAGCACTACTGATTCCTATTTGATGCAACTGGTAAGTGCTAATCTGTGTCAAGATCATTCTGATACCCATGGTCTATTTAGGGAGAACTGGAACATAGGATGAGCAAATGTTGCTTTAAAAGGATGAGCCAGAAGGAGTATACATCCCAACTAGCATCCATTGAATGCCAACAAGCTCACATTCACAGTATTCACACCAGGCTTTGCTCACAAAACATGACAGACCTGGTACCTCATATACCAGAATGCCACCATGTTATCGGCCAGTCTCATAATTTCCCAGAGCAGCTTACAAAACTTGTGCAGAGCAACCTATGTGATCTGGCAATGAAAGTGAGTTTTCTCTGCTCTATGAATGGAACATCATATTCATTGTGATCTCAGGATCTCATAACAAAGCTGAGGGCGCATATCCTACCTCAGAGACTTGCCATTCATTGAGGCACTGACCTATCCCATTACTTGGACATCTCATTGAATGTGTAGCTTGGGGATGATGCTCTCACTGACTCACCTGCAAAGTTGACTGATGTCATCTTCAAAAGCAACAGAATCTACCACCACAGATTACTTTGAGTCAACTACACTACTTACAACCTTCAGCATGAATCCGATGCAGTCAACCCTTGCACTAACTACCATGGTGTGATGCTCTTATCACACTTGGATGGATCCTCTCAAAACCCCTTTTGTTATGCTTGGGTTTGGGGAATTATCCATGCCAACATCATATACACTGGTCAGGGTTAAGGGATTATCAGTCATGATGTATCAAGTTCCTTTGGGTGCAGTGGTTTGAAGTGTTGGAGGACCACCCCTCAGGATGGCAACATTTAGCCTTTGACACTGCAAGATTTGTACTGATGGTGGAAGATAACGCATTTGGTTTTATGGATCCAGCTGATGTTCTGTGAGCTTGCCATATAATACTCTCTTTTACTGATGGTATGCTGCATCCTGATGGCATTGCTACATCATCATGTGCTTGTGACTCTGGTGACTGGAAGCACTACTATATCAACTGGTGTGAATTATGTGCGGCTGGGACTCGTGTACATAGCTGACTCCCCCTGATTGGCTTTATTGATTGTGACATGATGATGAGATATCATTGTGGCCTCGGCATTGGGCACACTTACTCTCATGCTTTCAGACCTGAAATGCCAGAGCCATATCCAACTACTTGTGACAACATCGACAGTTTGAGTCATGTTCCAGGTATATCCATTTGTGATCTACCCATAATTGGTGTGCTATTAGTATCTGAACCCAAACTCAATTTCAGGCAGTTTTGGTACTCTGCTACCTCATGATGGGCATGAAGACCATGATGAAAGCAGTTCAACATACTCAGATTTGGATTTGGAGCTGGACTCTGATAGTTTGAGCAACTTGGAATTGATGTCAGAGTTTGTCCTGGAAGAGTATCTTGCAGTGTATGGATGGGAGAATGACTCTTGATTTTAGCATAATGTCCACTCGTAGGATGTGCAAAATGTGCTCAATCTAGTTACATACCTGCTTAGATTCTCACTCTGATCCATCCACACAAGAAACCGTAAAGCATGGACCTTCCCTCCCAAGCCAGGTAATTGTATCATTGGAATGGCTCAGGTACATTGTGTTTCATGCATTTGCACTGCTTGTACTGACTTGCCTGGTCCCCAGCTACTGGCCTTGTGTCCAGTTGTTTCGACTTGCCACTCGCACTGCTCATTGTACCATCTACATCAGCAAACCCATATGTGGTTGTACAGGTCTGCACAGCAGTCACAGTCAGTCACAGTGCCACAGAAAGGTCCCCACTATACAGCACTGCCACAGTACTATCACAGTGCATACAGTGCTGCCACAGCTGCACAGTATGCTACAGAACCACAGTCAAGTACAGACTCCATAGCTATTTTTTTCACTGGCTTGCTTTTGGACAGATAAACTACCCAAACAATAATAATTTGTAATCTAAATACACATAGTTCATATACTAAGCACTACAGTGGATGTGGAGGCACAATGGTATGTGCATTTTTATTGTCGTGTTGACAATATGGTGAGTGGAGCGGTGGTATCATCATCATCATCTCGGGTGGTGCCACTGTGTTGTCATTGTTGACATGGTGGGGGTAGCACAGTGATGGTGGTGGGTATCCAGCATCATCATTGTCTCGGTGGTACAAGTTGTGCCACCATGTCAATGTCGTTGGCGACATGGTGGTGGTGGCATGGTGATGGTGGTGGGCATCCGGTGTCCATCCCAGTGACACAGGTGGTGCCACCATGTCACCATCATTGTTGACCTGGTGGGGGTGATGCAGTGATGGTGGTGGGTGTCCAGTGGTGCCATTGTTGGTGTCCTGGTGGTACAGGTGGTGCTGGCGGTGGCATGGTGATAGTGGTGGGTATCTGGTGTCGTCATCATCATTGTCCCGGTGACACAGGCATTGCCACTGTGTCGTTGTCATTGTTGACATGGGGGTGTGTTGATGAATAGGGCAGATGCAGTCTAAGACTAGGGGTGCAGATAACAGTGGACCTGGACAAGGTGATAATCAATGAAAGAGTCCCATCAATCCCTTGTCCAATATATATATATACATTGCAGGGGCAATACAAGCACATACATGAGTAAATACATATCCACAGATATAAGTCCATATATGACATACCAGGTGTGCCATATTTCCAACAGGGTAATGTGGTGATGGTGGTGGGTGTCCAGCAGCATTGCCATCAGTGTCCTGGTGGTACAGGTGGTGGCACAGTGATGGGGATGGGCATCTGGCTGGGTTGTTGTCTTGGTGATACAGGTAATGCCACCATCTTGTCATTGGTGATGACATGGTGGTGCAGTGATGGTGGTAGTGGCAGTCCCATTGTTGTTGTTGTTATCATCGTCTCAGTGGTGCTGGTGGTGCCACTGTGTCATCAACGATGTCATGGTGCCATGGTATCGTGGTGTTAGTGATGCTGGTCTGCCAGGTGGCACAGCATCATTGTCGTTGTCAGCTCAGTGGTGGTGGTGGTGGTGCTGCTGCTGCTGTGCTGTCATCATCACCATTGTAGAGCTCTGCTCAGCTCTAGGTTGGGATCTTGACTTTACAAGGCCCTTTAGCCATGTTTCCTGTGCTTGACCGGTTGGGACCAGTCCATATTACTGGCTTCTGGAGTCCTGGGAATCTGGTTTCCATGGTAGACTGGCTGGTCTAACTTTATTCTACTTTTAGTAATATTCCTTTTGACCATCTTGTGTTTATTGACATTCAGATACCTAGTGTTTAGTGTTCCAAACCTTATTTACAGTAACTACACAGTCCTGGGCAATTCCTGGACTATAAAGAGTTTGTACTTTGCATTTTGAATGTATCTTTCTGCACCTACATATTCAATTCCACAAGCCTCAGGTACAATTCCCTTCGTCTTACCGCACATCTGAGTCCACTACAGGGCTTGTTGACCTGCACTCCTGACCAACCAGTACTCAACTGGTCCACTTTCCTGCAGTCTGGCCTACCTTCGGCCATCTTGTAAACACCTTCTCCTCCTCTCCCCTTCTGTCTAAGCCATTACTGACCTGTTTGGGACCCTCTTTGGGAACAAGCATATTGTACCTTAGACCCCCACACATCTCCTGGCTGTCCCACCACAGTTAGGTTTGTTGTTCTACACCATCATGGGGGTGGTGGGAGTGTGGCAGTGATGAGGTAGTGGTGGCATGGCACCGTCATCACTGTCTGGTGGTGGGGAGTGGTGGCAGCAGCCTGGGTGCAATGATACATGCATCATTGTCACCATGTTGTTGACAGTGTGCTGGGTAGTCAACATCACATTGTTGTTGTTGTATTATTACCCTCATCCTTGCTGCTTGGGGTGGTGGAACAGGTGGGAGTGGATATGGGAGCATGAGCTGTACACACACCCTCAATGTCATTGGGTCAGAATGTCATGGTTGTGCCACATCTTGTCGTGGTGAGTATCAATGAGTGATGTAAGTAGGCAAGATTCCAACCATATGTCACATGACCTTGGTTTGCGAAAAAAAATGCTAAGTCCCTGAGCCCATTAGGAAATCTAGCCTACATTTAAGTACACTAATTGTGCTAATTGATTGTCATACTGTCTTCACCGTGTCGGCTGTGGTGCTCTATGATGTACTGTAACTGCCGGTGTCGTCTTTCTAGGCAAAGATAACTAAAGACACTACTGGTCCCCTAGACAATGTATCTATGCCTCCATGGATAGCAGACTATAAGCTAGGGATACTTGATGTCCTAGATGAAACAATACACGAGATATGGAGTCAGTGGTAAACTTAGTCTAGCCAGTAACATGGGTTGTTTGTCAATCTTCAAATAATTGAGGGGATTGATGATTA